>JAOWBW010000161.1:1635129-1741102 GCA_026119855.1 Campanula takesimana
TGCCATCGATAGGTGGAGAATATTTCTATATTGGTATGTTTGACTTTTTTTAGAAGCATACTAGTGTATATATATATAATGTTCAGGTTCTATGTTGAAAATCAGAAAATCTTTATTATAGGTTGTGCTGGGAATCTAGCTTATTCAGTTGGCAATATTAATTTTGAAATATTAGGTATAAATAATTTATATTGGGTGCAATATGTCACTTGACCGATAGAGAACTTGGGTTATTTTGTGAGTTAAGATAAGCTACAATACTGATAGGTGAATCAGTGAACATATAGTATCGATTGGGTTAATAGAGTTAAAGATTCAATTTGAGAATTTCTTGATAGGAGATCTTTCTTTACTTTTAGTACATCCACGTGAGTGCATCGGAATGTTTAGTATTAAGAAATACATAGTTTATTATGAGTGATATTAAGAAGTTGAGTTATGATACTTTTGGAATCATTTGTACATGACTGGAGTTGAGTTAAAGCAATATGTGTTATGAGTATATTGTGGAAGTTATAATCATTAATGATGGTAAGCGCGTTAAGTTTAAAGGACTAACATATTTTTAGAAGGTAAGAAATTCTCGGGCAATATTAAAGGCATTTTGGGTTTTAGTTAAACATTGTCACATGGTTCTGGATCTTTTCTTTGTGGCGTTTCGTTCGGATTAAGGATGGTGTAAAGGAAGTTGGGTATAGATACTTGGGCATATTAAAGGATGCTATGATTTTGCATTTGGATTATTATGTTGGTAATACTGTTGGAATAGCATAAGTATTATTGGGTTAATAAATGTATACGTGAGACTAAATTGGGTTATCCATTGAAGATTTAGAATTTGTTAAAAATTCATTTGGGTATATAAGCACGGATTATTAACTTAAATGGGAGTTAGAGGAAATCTTTGAAGATAAAATTTGGAATGTTTTGCGGACTACTGAGTACTTGGAACTGTTTAAAACTTTCAAGGATTGGAGTAATGTAATGATAATAATTTCGGTATTAATGTAGTTTCGTGGTTTGGGCTGGTATCACTGTTATCTTAAAAGGTGTGATCAGTGTTATGTTTTCTTGGAGATATGTTAAGTTTTCCATTATAGTGAAAATTGATACATCCATTACCTCTAGTGATGCTTCCAAATAGAGATGGAGGTACGCAACAATTTTGGCAATAAAGTAGTTGTACATGCTTCGAGGATTAACGCTTAATAAATGGAACTACCTATGATTGGATTGGTTGTGATTTTATGAATATTGCCTTAGAGGATTATACATTTTATTTCATTTTTGGGACCAAGTTGAAATGTTGATGACAGACTATCAAAAGTTGATGGATATATTTCCTTAGAAAACTAAGTACTACCTCCGTCCCAGCTCAATGTGCACACTTACCTTTTAAGTGGGTGTCGTTGATATGTGCACAATCCAAAAAAGGAAAGTTTTTTATTATTTTTATAATCTTCCACTCATTCTCTCTCTTCCTCCCAACCACTCATTATTCTCCACTCATTCTCTTTCTTCCTCTCAACCACTCATTATTCTCCACTCATTCTCTTTCTTCCTCCCAACCACTCATTATTCTCCACTCACAATACTTTTGAATATAAATAATCTCTCCTTAAATATTGTGCCAAACAGTAAAGATGCGTATTGAGTTGGGACGGAGGTAGTATGAGGTAATGCAAGTAGTTTGAGAAATTCAAAGATTATGACTGTATTATGTTTTATCTCATGAGGAAGTAAGTGTGGTAGTGGAATCTCATTTGATCGGATAGTGTTGACGGTAAATTTTTGAGTATATCATTGAGTCATTGGGTGACAATAATCGTTAGCCCTATTCCTTCTCTTATTTGTTCGGGTAGTAGTATGATTACTTGGGATGATGTCTAGATCGTCAATGCGTACGGATGAACCGGAAAAGTAAAACTTATGGATGTTGATGATTTAAGGGTTGATGGTGAGCGTAATGCTAATTAGGATCAAATCAGCTATGTCTCAGAATTGGTGAACAAGTGATAGTCTTGAGAATGTGAAATTTGGGATGAAAGAGGAAGTTAACTTTAGGATGTTTGATATGAATATGCTTGAGATATGTATGTGTTCAATATGAGTGGGTTTATTTGAGTCATGGAATCGATGTCTGAAATCTTTAATAGGTACTTGATTTGGGGTTATGATGCTATATGAGAATCGATATTTTGTAGCCTCGTTGTGATTGCGTGTGATGATTTTTGATAAGTGAATTCGCGGGCGAATCTTTTTTAAGGAGGGTAGATTGTAATGACCCGAAAACCCGTATCTATTTTATTAGTAATAAATATTTATTTATTTATTTATGTGTGCATTTTGTGTTTCTTAATATTTTATGTCTAGCATTTTAAATTAATCAATTGTGCTAAGTCTGAAGATAGGGGATTTAGTTGAAAAGGGTTTATGTGTTCAATGTTGTAGTGGAGGGTTAATTGTGAAACTTTTCTTTAATATTTTAACTACTTCCCCCTCCCTCCTCACTCTCCTGCATACTCCCTCCTTCCTCACACACACACTAGTTTCTCTCTCTCCCTCCATTGTTGCAAGGTAAAAGCTCTCTCCTTCTCTCCTTCTTTTGATCATCTTCCTCTCACTATTTCTTATTGCTCATTTTATGAAAAATGCTTAGATCGTCGATAGGATCGTATAGAGCTAAAAAAATTCGAATTCCATCATCTTTGATAAATTCGAAGTAAGTTGCTTCCCCCCCCCCCCCATTTATGCTAAAAATGTTCATCTTTAACTCCATTGATGCTCTAGTTGATATATATGGCTTCTTTGGTTGATTTGAATTTATTTGTAATTTATCCATTTTTGTGAAATTTGGGTGTTTGAATCAACTCTTGGCTGGATTGTTTAGGTTGTAAAATAAGTCTTTGTAAGCATATATGTTTTTGGTTCTTTGTTATGCTAGTTAGAAGTGTTGATTTTAATGGATTGTGAAATGGTAAGAAAAGTAACTCAACCCAGAAAAAATGACTGATTTGGTCCCTCCGACCAAGGAGGCGCACGCACCCTTTTTAAGGAGGCGTGCGCTCCCTCTTATGCTTCAAAAACTCAACCTTCTGATCAAAGGAGGCGCGCGCACCCTTTTTAAGGAGGCGTGCGCTCCCTCATGTGCTTCAAAACTCAGACATTCTGATCATAGGAGGCACGCGCACCCTTTAAGTGAGGCGTGCGCACCCCCCCCCCCCCTTCTCTTTTCCCAGGTTGTTCGTTATACGCTCAATCATTCTGAGGCCATACCTTCTTCATCCGGACTCCGTTTTAAACGTGTAAACTATCATTTTAAAGATCTCCTTGAGTAATTCGAGATGAGTGGGTTTATTTAATTGAGTTTCAGGTTCAGATTAGGTCGAGCTCTCAGTAAGTGTTTCATAACACAAAAACGTTTAGAATTGGTCTAGGTTTTGAGTACTATTCTATTTAACTTGTATGAGCATAATGGAACACTCTAGGGTTGTAAAGTTGTTCCGTTATGAGCAATTGTGTTATGGAATTAGTCTAAGTATTGTTTGGGAATGTTTGGTCATCTTATGAGGTGTTAATGATTGTGCCAATCGAATTGATTTTTGGATAAGACTTGGTCTAGGTTTTAGGTGATATCCTATAGTATCTAGAGGGTTGTTATGGAACACCAAAGTGTAGGGTTTGGTCCGGTTGTGATCATGTACTAATAGGTGTAACCTTTTGGATTCATTTGGGGTGTTTAGAATTGGTTCGTTATGAACGGATGTATAGCGTGAAATGGCGATTGGGTACCTGCAGTTTGATTAACCTTAAGGTGTAGTCATTCGGGCTTCCTATTTGGAATTCTAGGTGTAAAAATATAGGGAGTTAATAGTCTTAGTACATCTTCATGAGTAAACGTTTAGGGAAATTTTGGTAATAGTAAATGTACTATTTGTGAGCGACCGTTTAGGTTGTGCTCTTTATGAGTAACTTGTGAGTATCATCTTTAGGATGTGTTTGGTATGTGCCTTATCTTGGAGTCATCATGTTTTAATGGTCAATGTTGTTGGGCTCTCTATGAGCAATCTCGTTTATCGTTGTTGGACTCTTTTATGAGAAACTTCTTGTGTTCATTGTTGTTGAACTCTTCATGAGTAATCGTTTGCATCTTTATGGTGATTAATTGGTATGGTTCCTTACTTTGGAATCATTAATTGTTTACCAAGCTAGTGTATTTCTTAGCGTTTATTTGAAAGCCCAGCTGGCATTTGTGGTTGTATCGGGCGATGGGGAAGATTATAATGGCAATGAGCCGAGTCCATTATAATGTGATCCATTGTTTTGCCCTTATTTTCCTCTTCCAGATTGGCCTTGGTTGGGATGAGCTAGCTTCCTTCGGAAGTAGTCTAGCTAACTTTTTGGGTTTTGACTTTGTGTCATCTCCCCTGTCCTTTGTGACATGTTACATTGTTATGGTTCCGGTACCGAGGTTGTGATCTTCAGCTGTTTATGCTACTACGAAGATTGGTTGATTGATTGATTAGTAGGTTCTGTCCGAGGTTCTCTTCAGCTGTTATGCTGCTATGGTTGATGGATTGATTGGTTGGTTCTGACCGGGTTCTTATCTTCAGCCGTTTGTGCTACTACGAAGATTGATTGATTGGTTGATGGGTTGGTTATGCGCAGAGGCTTCTTTGTTATATATGTTTGGTGAAACCTTGGCTCAGTATCCTTTGTAACGTGTTTATTTCAGTCTTGTGTGCTTCATGATGAGTTAGTCGTTATTTCCAACTGGTATGGGACGGTTGGCGATAAGGAGCTTCTCATTTTTTGTTATATGATTTACCTGTTCAGTTATATCGTTGTTTTGCATGACATTATGCCTTGTAGCTGCATTAGTAACTTACTGAGATTTTTCTCACCCGGTTTCCTTCAATGTTGTTTTTCCTTAACACCCCCCCCAGGAAAGCAAGTGGTAGCGTTGTGAGGTCCGTTGTAGCGAGAATCTTCTGAGCAGGTTGACTTCCTTTGGGGTAGCTGCTCTTCGGAGCCTTTATGTATTTTGTTGTGAGATCGAGGTAGTACAGTGTTGTATAAATACCGTTACCCGTTGAGTTGTTGTATTATTAATAAGTTGTTCTTGCTTCCGCATTTGTTTCTAGTCTCCGAGTTTTTATCTCGTGGAGGTGTTGTCTGATGGTATTGGTTTTATAGTTGAATTCACGCGCCAGTTTGGTATTTAGCATTTTTGGAGATGTATATTATGTAAATTTTATATTTATGGATTTTTAGAATTTCCGGGGTGTGACACCAAATCTCCGTCCCTACACCTTTGACATGGGCCGTTACTTTGTGAAAGGGGGATTCCAAACCGAGACCCCGGGTATAAAGGAACCATTGATGGTCACCAACTGGGACAATCTGCAAGAAGATCTGGAAAGGTCCCGAGGGATGATCGCCGACCCCATAAGGAGGGTATTCCTCAAGATGACTGAGATGCCCGGTCTTACTGGGGCTATAGCAGCACGCGAGAACGTCTCCAAAGGGGTGACTGAGGTTGTGAAGCAATTCGAAGCTTTGTTCACCGAAAGGGATGGTGAGGAGAAGGAACCCGTCTGGGATCAGTATGGTAGGTACGAGGAGGTGACTCCCGAAGAAAAACAAGAAAGACATCATGGATGACGAGTGGACTGGCACGGTAATGAAGGGATTGTTTGGAGAAGGGATGGTTATACCAGGTTTGGTTGATCCGGAAAACAAAATGATTGCTGTGATAGAGAGAGGATCCCCTGAAACTTTTGACCCCCGCACCATGGTTGGACACAAAGATATGCCTCTGAAGAATTGGGTGACTTTCTCCGGACCGGTGGCTAGCAATGAGGAAATGACTGCTAAACTTGGATTGGTTCCCCGCCCCCCTAGAATCGAAAGTCATAGGGTCCAATGTAGTCGAGTCTCCTCAATCCCTTATCTTTGAGTTTGAGTCTTCTTCATCCAAGGGCCTCACACCCGAGGATTATGAACTTGTGGCAAATGTTGTATTCCCCTTTGCTTTAAATGAAATGATAGACCTTTCCGAGTATCCCCTCATTGCCAACTTATTAGATGATAAATTAATTAATAATCTAAAAACGGTTAATGATGAATAACCTAATAATGCAGACACACTAAATGAACAATACATTAAAGAACTTTTAAAGAAGGTTATTGACCGAGAAGAAAACCGTGCCCAAGCTGCCGAAGAGGTTTTGACTAAGGTGAATTTGGGGACTGCAGATGAGCCAAAGGAAACACAGATTGGCAGCTACATCGAAGGAGCCGAGAGGAAAGCCTTGATTAAACTTCTCAAAGAATATGTGGATGTGTTCTCTTGGTCCTACAAGGATATGCCACGGTTGGATGCCTGCATTATAGAGCACAGAATCCCAGTGGATCCCGAGGTAAAGCCGGTTAAGCAAAAGCTTCGAAGGATTAAACCAGAATTGTCCTTGCAAGTCAAAGAAGAGATTGAGAAGTTACTTCGGGTTGGCTTCATAAGGGTGATAGAATACCCTTCATGGCTCTCCAAT
The DNA here is from genome assembly GCA_026119855.1 of Campanula takesimana. Taxonomy (NCBI): domain Eukaryota; kingdom Viridiplantae; phylum Streptophyta; class Magnoliopsida; order Asterales; family Campanulaceae; genus Campanula; species Campanula takesimana. Next base: position 1,641,681 of record JAOWBW010000161.1, read on the forward strand.
ATAGTAACGGTCATGAAGGCCAATGGAAAGGTCCGATGTTGTGTTGACTTCACGGATCTTAACAAAGTGAGTCCCAAGGATGATTTCCCTCTCCCGAATATCGACATGCTTGTGGACACCACCTCGAGCTATGAGGTCAAGTCCTTTGTGGATGGTTTTTCCGGGTACAATCAAATCAAGATGGCTGAAGAGGACAAAAAAAAGATTGCCTTCACCACCCCGTGGGGAACCTTCTGCTATACCCTGATGCCTTTCGGGTTAAGGAATGCCAGAGCCACATACAAAAGGGCCGCAACTTCAATCTTCCATGACAAGGATAAGCCCAATTTCAAATTGTTGAGAAAGAACTCAGAGGTTGAATTGAATGAGGAATGTCAGAGGGCCTTTGAGAAAATCAAAGCCTACCTTACCCATCCGCCAATCCTTTGCCCTCCACACAAGGATAAGCCTCTCTTTTTATACTTGACAGTAACCGACACGTCAGTGGGAGCCATGTTCTCCCAAGAGAAGAAGGATTCAAAAGTGGAGAATTCCATCTACTTTGTGAGTCGAAAACTGTAAGGGAGTGAGTTTAACTACTCTGCCATTAAAAAGACGTGTGCCAAACTAGTATGGGTAGTGAGAAAGTTGAAACACTACATGTATTCCCACTCAATACAGCTCATCTCTAAGATAGATCCCATCAAATACTTGTTGAAAAACCATCTCTGTCCATGAGACTCGCCAAATGGTCATTCTTCCTAGCAGAATACGACATTAGCCACGTGACACGAAAAGCGGTCAAAGGAAGAGTTATGGAAGAACACTTGGATGATTTCCCTAGCAACGAAGAAAAGGAAACCGAGCCTTAGTTCCCCGACGAAGGGATATTCGCTCTCGAAGGTGAAAACAAATGGCAATTATTCTTTGATGGCGCCGCAAACAAGAGGGGAAATGGCATTGGAATGCTCTTGGTAGATCCGAAAGACGAACACACACCCCATTGCTATCAAATTGAACTTTGATGTCACCAATAATGCAGCTGAATACGAGGCATGCAAGGCCAGATTAGAAGCCGCCCTCGAAAGGAATGTGAAAGAATTGGAGGTATACGGAGATTCGTCTTTGATCATCAACCAAGTGTCTAAAAATGGAAGACGTTGGACCCGGGGCTGCAAAAGTACCATGTCCACATGGAAGAACTCATGGCCCAATTCAAAGAGGTCAGCTTTCACTACCTACTAAGGGATCGAAACCGTTTTGCGGATACGTTGGCCACCTTGGCCTCCTTGGTGGAAATCCCCGAAGGGAAATCAATAAAACTGTCGCGACCCCGGACCCCGCGGGCCCGAGACCGCGATCTGGACGTCGACTTAAGACCAAAACTAAGAAATACTGAAGTTAAAAATTTCATTTGATACCAAAAGGTGATGATCCAAAGTTTTACAAATCCAAGTTTGACAAAAACCAAATACAACTATCATAAACTTCCACAAGTTTATGCCCAACAGAATACAAATATACAATTCTTAATGACGTCATTGATTGGTACAACTATCCCAAAAAGGTTACACATTTATATAATGTAAACCAACCTATAACAACCTTCCCCAAAAGAATGTATCCACACTCGACGTCCTCTTTCTCGTGATCAGCGAGACTAATCCTTAGCACCTGGGGGGGTTAAGGAAAAACAAAGATAAAAGAAAGGGGGTGAGATAAATCTCAATAAGTTACTAATGCAACTACATGACATGCTATGATGCAATACAATAATAAATCAGAGATAGCACATAGCAGTTATCACATAACAGATAGCAGCGGAAATAAACACATAACAAAGGATATAGCCAAGGTTTTCCAAACCGGAACATCCAAATAAAGGATCGCTGCGCAGCTTCAATAATCAACAAATCATCATCTTCATAATAGCATGAAAGCCGAAGAGAAATCCCCGTACCGGAACCAATAACCAAATGAAGTGTCACAAGGGACGGGAGACATTCCACAAAGTCATGCTCCAAGAAGCTATATGCACACAAAGGAGCTAGCTCTTCTCACATCCAAAGCCAATCTGGAGGAGGGTAATAATGGGGCAAAACAATGGTCAACATCACAATGGACTTGGCCGTGCCATCATAAAGTTTCGCATCACCCAAACACACACAAAATACCAGCTGGACTTTCACGTAAGGGCTAAGTAATAAAATACTAGCACGATAAACAACAAAGGATTCCAAGTAGGGAACCATGCCAAATAATCACCAAGAAGATGAAATGAACCAACAATACACAATAAGGGTGCTCCAGAATCCAACTTAACAATTAATGAATTTCAAACACAAACTTGATCACAAAGGACCCAATTCTATCACTAAAGTGTACTACAATGTTCACTAAGGTCAACTAGAAGGACACCCAAGGCTTAGACCAAAACGTGTTCTTCAATCACAACTTAACAACAAATGTAAATTTTCAGAGATCTGTGCGGCCGCCCAAAGTGGGATGTGCGGTCGCCCAAAAAGCCTCAAACAAGAACAAAAGCTTTCAGAAAGATGCGCGGTCGCCCAGGAAATTTTGTGCGGCCGCCCAAGCTTCTGAATTTCCAGAAATCGGGAAGAACAACATGGGTTCTTCCATTTTCAAACCCAAAACACATTCAACCCAAAATCCAACCTTCCAACTCACATACTAATGTACCAAATCAACCCATAAGTCTAAAAAGACTCAAACAACAACATTTAACAATCAAAATCAAGAATCAAACCCAACATTCAAGATTTCACCATTTTTGATCAAAACCCAAAATAAATTCTCAATAAATTCAAAACTCAATCAAACTTCCAATATAACACACCAAACATCATATAAACATGATATGAACATTTTAGCATCAAAATGGGGGAAAAGTAACTTACTTGCAATTTCTCAAAGTTGACGGAATTCAATTCTTTTTGTTCTACGCGATCCTATCGACGATCTAAACAAGGTTCATGTTTTAAGAAATGAGAGATTTCAAGGAGAAGATGAAGAAAATGAAGAGAGAAGGAGGAGAAAGAAAACTTACCAATACTTGGAGAGAGAGAGAGAAGATGGCTGGGAGGAGGGAGTAGGGTGAGGGAGATGGAGTGTAAGAGGGAGAAGCTAGGAGTAGGGAGAGGGTAGGAGTAATTTAAAAACTTACACAAAGACCCCTCCTCTAATACTACCCAACTCAACACTCCCCACCAACAACTAAGGCCCAATAACACTACACTAACCCAAATGACCCAAATAAAATGCTAGGCATAATTATTATGAAACATAGAATGCACACATAATTATTTAAATAAATAATAATTTAAATAAATAAATAAGCAAATAATTAAATAATAATTATTTATTACTAATAAAATAGAGCCTATATTTCGGGTCGTGACCAAAACCCTTCAGAGTTGGTAGAAAAGAAAACCCAGCCTACTGTTGTAAGATAGATAGAATCCCGGAAAAGGTAGAAGAGCCATGGTACAACCAAATCTACCAATTTCTCAAAGAAGGAGAAGCTTCCTTCACAGATGAGAAAGGAGAATACAAGGATGGGACTACGGCCAAGGGCATGACGGCCTTCAAGCGATTGGCGTCTCACTATGTTGTCTTAGGAGATATCTTGTACAAGAAACGCCATCAGGGCCTTATCCTAAGGTGTATAAGCACAAAAGTATTGGGTTTCGAAGTAATATGCTGTAAGTAACCCAATCTGAAATTGACCTACTTAGAGGAATTCTTGGTACCATTTAGGGATAAACTAATGAGCCAGGACCTCACTAGGATAAACCTGATATTCCAGGACTGAACTGGAATTAAACTTATAAAAATCCAGAAGCTCGCCAAGTCGAGTTGTACGGATGGTTTGGGCACATGAGGTCCCTAGCCGTACGGCTATGTTGGGCACCCTCAGTCTCTATAAATTGAACCCCATGCTGATCATTTCAGGGGGGAGAAAACATTTTAAGAATTGTTACTCTGCCAGTTTGAGAGCAGAAAGAGAGTTATACACATGTTTGAGTGATTAGAGAGGAAGATAGGCATAACCATCATAGGTGAAGCCTCCTTCTCCCCATCTTCTTCTTCATCTCAAAGTCTCTTTTATCTTTGTTAATATTACTTGTTCATCTTGTATTATTTCTTCTTGTTCTTGCAAAGTCTTGTCCATTTCAAGCACTTTACATTTCTTGCAAGTCTTGTCCATTTCAAGCACTATATCTATATATTATACAAGTCTTGGCCTTCCAAGCTATATATATTATGATTATATATGTATATGATCCAAATCATGAGGTGATTCAAGGTGCCCTTCACACCTAGTGTTTGATTTATGTGATAAAACCTAGGATGATCATGATTTGTTACATTTCATGTTGATGTTGTTCTTGTTTGGCCATAAGAGTCATGATTGGGGGATAAAGTTTCAATCTTTATCATCCCAACCATGACCTACCCATAAATCACTAAGTATGGGACATAAATATTTGATCTTTGTGTTATATTTGTGTCCCTAAAGGTTTAAACTTGCATAATAAGTCTATTTTGGTGGTAAAGTTTCAATCTTTATCCACCAAAATGGTCATTTCGGCCTAAATGCCATGTTCATCAACTTTTCATAAATTTCTCCAATGATTGCCTTTGATCACACCCAAATATTTTTTTTTGGGGTTCCTTTGGTGATCAAAGTGCATAGGAATGAAACTTTCAAAGTCTTGTTGTTAATCATAAACTGGAAATCAACATTCCAGTCCAGTTTCAGTAAAGATACTTTGTTTTGACTGAAACTGGACTGTTTTTCTGATAAACTGTAAAAATGCCCTGGAGAGCCCTCCCCATCCGTACGGCTACTTTGGCCGGGGAGGACATTTTCCAGTTTCTTCCTTTTTGACCAAAAAGTTTGCAAAATAAACCTTTTCTGTTAAAAAATTAACTGGTTTTGTCAAAACAGTCAGTTTCTCCCATTTCGAAAACACACACACACACACAAGCACTTTCATTAAACAACGTTAGGGAGACTCGGCTTTGTCCGAGGCGGCTTGGGTGACGTGAAACTATTCCCAAGACGTAACCCGACCTCCGAACTAATAGAATCTCTAACCTTTTCTTTTGTTGAGTTAAATAATTAACAAAAGTGGCGACTCCGTTATGTTTTGTGAGATAACCGTGTTCGGCGTTTTGCCCCCAAAACTCGTCGCGTTTTCTGCGCGCGGGGGCGGGATCCTTACAGTGGCGACTCCGCTGGGGAGCTAAATGTTCTCAAACTTCTTTTTAGAAGCTTTGGGGATATTTATGTGTGGGTCAAACTCCCGTCCCCCGTTTTCGTTAACTTTTGTGCTTGTTTTGTGTGTGCTGAGTTTCTGTTTGAACTTTCTGGAGTGGAAACTGTTCTGGATGTGCAATAAACTGGGGCTTGATGATCAGAAGATGAAAAAACTGCAAAAAAAATAATTGCTAGCATTCTATAGCCGTACGGCTATGTTGGGTAGGGAACATAATGTTCCAAAATTTAACAATTTTGTGCAGGGCAGGAACATTCTGTGTCCCTTTGGCTTCTGCTTTTCCAGGTTCCATTTACTGTTTGGTTCGTGCACATTACCTTCCTCTTTTCTAACCAAAACTTGTTTTTTTTGAAGCTTGGTTATGTACAAACTTTTGGACATAAATTTGGATTTTCAAAACCTCCTTGTGCATAACCCACTTTGTAAAAGGTTTTTGAATTCTTTGTTGTACACAACTTGTTTTGCAAATGATTTTCAAAAGAATTGTTCTTCTTGAAAGATGTTGATTTCAAAGGATTCTTTGGTTGTGCACAATTTGTTGTACATGCGAGTTTTGGCTTTGTTCATAAGATTCTTGCTTGATTGCTTGTGTAAATAGCTCGTTCATGCTTGCTCATTGTTGTTGATTATACATTGCTCATAACGCTAAAACGGACCAAGAATTTCTATTTTGACTCAAAAGGGAACATAGAAGGCTTCACACTACGTGCACTTGACTATATGCATGTTCCAAATGCCCTTTAAACCCGGGATGGATGCCACGATGGAGCTTGATTGGCGCTCTTGTGCCCTTCTAGCGCGCACGGGTCCATTCCACCTCCCCTTCTGAGCTGAGTCAACCACACTTGTCCGTGACACACAAATACCGAGACTTTGGTTGGTTTTTGGTCTAGCTCACGTTACCACGTCCCTAATACATGTCCGAGATTAATTGTGGCCAATTTAATGCCCGAGTCACGACTCCTTGTGAAAGCAAGTGTGACCATGGTCAACTTTGACCCGGTCCTTGACTTATACGTTAGTATTGGCTATAAATAACCAAAGTCATGTATTATGGATGGGGTGACACTATGTTGTCGAGCCCTAATGAATGGTTCACACTAATCATCCTTAAGCCCAAGGATAAGATTCGAGAGCCCTCATCAAAGATGAGGATTATGCCAGAAGTCCCTTGAGTCCCTAAGACGAATCTCGATCTTTAGGGGCTTAATCATGACTGGAATGGCCCACGCATTGGGAATCTTGCGATGTACTAGATCCTAGGTTCATTTCTTTCGGTCGGTGAAAGCCGCTTGCCCTATAGGACCCTCGCCCGGGACAGTCCATCCTTGGGAGTGTGCAAGACAAGTGAAAAACGAGGGGTCTATAGGCGTAGTGATGACCTCCACTGATCTAGGAATTAGAGTAGTTACGAAAAAGAAGAGAAATCTTTTCCAACCATTTAGGAATAAAAATGCTTTTTAAGTAAACTTGGATGAATAAATAATTGCGTCATTTCGTTAAGTCTTTGGACGGATCCCCGTTATCCTCCAAGACCTCCATAAAGGTGTTTCGTTGAGTCTTTGGATGGATCCCCGATGTGATCCCCGTTATGATCCCGTTGTGATCTCATTGTGATCCCGTTGTGATCCCGTTATAATCTTGTTGTGATCCCGTTGTGATCCCCATTGTGATCCCATTGTGATCCAGTTGTGATCCCCGTTGTGATCCTGTTGTGATCCCCATTGTGATCCCCGTTGTGATCCCGTTGTGATTCCCATTGTGATCCAGTTGTGATCCCTATTGTGATCCTGTTGTGATTCCCATTGTGATCCCGTTATGATCTAGTTGTGATCCCGTTGTGATCCCATTGTGATCCCGTTGCGATCCCGTTGTGATCCCCATTGTGATCCCCATTGTGATCCCGATTGTGATCCCCGATGTGATCCCCGACGTGATCCCCGTTGTGATCCCGTTGTGATCCCCGTTGTGATTCCGTTGTGATCCCCGTTGTGATCCCGTTATGATCCCCGTTGTGATCCCGTTTGTGATCCCCGCTGAAACCTCTGTTAAACCCCTAGGTGATGTCCCCGAGGTCCCCGTTGAGATTCCCGTTGGAACCCTAGGTGTTCTCCCCTAGGTCCCCGTTGAAATTCCCGCCAAACCCTTAGGTGTTGTCCCCTAGGTCCCCGTTAAACCCCTAGGCATAGCTCCCTAGGAAGTTAGTCAAGTATTTGGATGGATCCATGTTATCCTCCAAAGCGTCTGTAAAAGAAAAGAAACAAAAGGTGCTTAGGGTAACTCTCCCCCCTTTCCTTTGGCCGTCACATGGTGACCAATTCTGCGCCCCTCATGCCATTTCGTTCCCATGACCCCTTCGAGTTTAGCTGTCATGGCACCACATGGTAATATGTCTTGGTCAAGCATTGGCCTCCTCAGTTTGCACCTCCATGTGAAGACCATCTCAGTTTCTCTGATCACCTTGATGGCTCGAACTAGTGTGAGTACCATCTGGTCCCAAGCCAGTAACGTTTTGTCCCATGTTATCCTGACAATATTCCAACAAGACAAGGAGGCTCCTTGTCCCCGTAACCTTTACGTTAGGACCCTTAGGGCCGCTCTCCGTCACCCTAGGAAGTCCGTTTGGAAAGTGAGTCAATCACTCACCTCTTCCCAGAAGCCCGTTTTAAGTCATGATCGTCTCTTCATTAACCCCATTTGAATGTGTGAGTCTTTTACTCAAATAAAAAATGTGTGTGTCAATCCTCATTAAAAAAAAAATTGGAAATCTGGTTTTCTGAAAATAAGAGGTCAGCTCTTTTCCAAAAGTCTAATCCGCTAATGAGGCGTTCCTCTCAAATCATGGTTATAATTTCACCTCGAGGTTTAAAATGCTAAAGTCCTTTGCGGTCTTGTCCACCAGAAACATCAACCAAGGAGCCCACATCTGAAATGGCGTCTGAGACTTCCATCCGCGTGAGCAGGATTGGGACACCGTCCACGAGAAGAGACCCATGCCTCGGAGGCCCAAAGGCGGCTACATCAAATGGAGATCCGTACCTTCGCCGAATGCCATGCGCGAGGTTACGCCCCTTGAAAGGGAGCCACCAAAAGGAGATGGCCAAAGGCGAGTCCGGCGATTGCAATGCCAAGCCAAGTGGAGACCTCGCGACGTCTTTCCCGACGACAAGGAACTCGAGTTCGCCGTGGATGACATGGAATGTGCCGCCGACAAACCCTCCAACAATTGAGGAAGAAAACGGACCATCGCACTTTATAGGAGCCCATCCCTAAAAAAAAAAAAGATGAGTCTTCCAGCCTCGTAGGATCTAGACTTTCACCAAAAATCCGTCCCGGACTGTGTATTTTTATTTTTGCAAAGGTCCGCACTTGGACATGTATTTACAAAGTTATCTCAATAAAAGAGTCATTTTCATTCTCTTCTCTCTAGACTTGAGACATTATTAGCAATATACATTTACTCTTGAAATTGCCTTGCTTGTTATGATCAATTGATTGCTACGTCCCCAAAATGATGAATTGACTTCTAAGCATTCTAGTCAATGACGACTCATTAAGGGCGAATGGACCTAACATGAATGAGAAATGCTAAACGCAAACAATTAATCTTGATGTGAATAAATGTTGTGATCAATTGGCATGAAGAAACCATTAATGGTAAGTCTCCCCTCATACACTTCCCCGATACGCCTTTCTAAAACCAATTCTTGATGCACATCGAAGGCATCCCGAGACAGTGAAAAGGAGAGGACGTTGTTGCTCGACCACCGAGATTTGACAGTGCTCACACGTGTGCGACCAAGCATAGGGCATCCCAAAATCTTCAAAGTCAGCCCAAAGTAACAGGCACGCCACCAAGGGGCTACAAAGGAGCCAATGCCCGAGAAAGCGAGCTGGGGCTAATGTTTACCTCCTCCAAAAAAAAGAAAAAAAAAGGGAGAAGAGGGAAAGGAAATGAATGTATGGAAAGGAGGAAAGGAAATGGCGGAAAGAAAGGCCCGTTCACACCAAAGAGGGTTCAACCCAAGAGGCCCATCTCAAGGAGTTCACCGCAAAGCAAAGTGAGCAACAACGTCCTCCGAGACAACATCGAAAGAAAGCCAATTTCAGCAAAAGATGGCCTAATGCCGAACTACGGCGACCTGAGCTCCTCACATTGAGGGGAACGTAGGAAACCTTCGGTCCGGTCACAACATGAGAAAAGCCATCGAACCTTTGGCCCTCCTAAAAATAACCAAAGTCTCTTCTCTGCGGTCGCGCCAATGACCGATCTTTCAGATAGACATTGTTCGGCTCCACAAAAGAACCCATGAATTATTATTCCCCTTCTTTTGTCAAAACCCGTGGTCACGCCAAGACCCTGAAACCCTGAAATGACCCAAAAAGCCTTCTCCTTCCCGATCTTGCCATTGATCGAATCTTAATCTCAATTGATCACAACAGCTATACATGTCAAGGCTAATTGCTTGTTATAATCCTGACTTAATAATGAATATGGTCCGTTCAAGCAATCATTTTGATGATATTAACTAAGGCCAATTTCAAATGTCTCGACAAGTCTTCTTATCTACATCTTAGGAAAGAGCTAAACAGTTGTCTTCTGTCAAGCAAGGGCTTCCTCTCGTTTCATGATACATTGTTCATCAACATAAAGGGACCCTCTCCCGCTTAAATAAAGGCCCTTGCATGTTTCCCCCAAAAGGACATATTAAGTCCCTGTCCCGTCGAGTCGGTTGGATCACTAATAAGAGAAAGAGAAAAATAGAAACAAAGGCACCAAAAAAGTAGCCCGCTAGGTTGAAAACCCGCAAGGGTGGCCTAGGCAAAAAACAGGCTGTGCCATGAAAGACGCAAAAAAAAAAAAAAAAAAAAGTAGCCCGCTGCAGACACCCCGATCTCGCACCCCTAAAATCAACCCTTGATTTGGTCTAAATGTGACAATTGACCTAAAACCCCAGATTTGGCCGTTCGGGACTACCGTACGCCTTATCGGTGCATCGAATGAAAAAACCGAGCCTGAATTCATGATCAGGGGTCAAAATCGGGTAAATGGGCACATTCTAAAAAATTCGCGTGCGCGGACCCATGAACGGGTCCCGCACACATAAAAAGCCTTTTACCGGTCATCTTGTGCATTTAAAATTATATTATGATATTTCCTTACTTTTTAACATATTTTAGACATACCTTCTTGACCAGAAAAATATTCGGAGCAACTTTCATGTTGGGCCCGCGGACAACCGGGACACCGAAGCACACACGACGGAGCAGTTGCGGAGCGGAAAGACGGAGCCGAAATGAAAGCCACACAACTTGCTGGCTCTGTGGGAATTCAACAAATGGGGTGAGTCATGTTGGAGGAACCAATCAAGGCACGCCACGTGGTAAGAGAAAAGAAAAAACAATCAAAAAGGAAAAGAAAGCTTTTCTCCCTAGTTTTCTCTTGGATTTTCAAGCAAAAAATGATGGCATTATGGCCACCTCCATCAAGGCCATCCGGGCAAGCAACCACCACCCCCCATACTACCCCTACTCTAGGGGCATTTTGGTCACAAATATCACCTCCCTCCTCCATATACTCCCTTTGTTGATCCAAGAAAGAGGGGGGGATTCATTTTCAACATACACATTACACTATAACACATTCCATACACTCCCTCCATACACTTTCTTTCAACCAAACAACCTCCATCATCAAACCACCACTCAACCACCACTACCACCACAACACCACAACCCCTCCACCACTAAACCACCACTTCAAACACTTCAAAACAACTACTCAAACTCAAGCAAACCACAACAACAACCACCACAACAACAACAACAACAACCACAACAACAACAACTTCAATCAAACAAAAAGAAGCCTTCCCTTGGAAGCAAAGGAAGCACACCACCCCTAATCTAGGTAAGTTTACTTCTTGTAAATCATAGATTTAAAACATGTAAGTTTTATATGAATTTGTGGGAACCTAGTCAACTAATGACTAGGTCTCCCTTGCTACATATGTAATCTATGTTTTAACTTTGTAAATAAACATGTTTAATGTATGCTAAATGTTCAAATCTCTGTCCTAATATGTACATATATGTTTTAAGTTTATTTGGTGTTGATTTAATGGCTCAAATCTTAAATCCATGCAAGATATGGCTCTCTTACCTAGCTTGTGCATAATCTGCCCCTTGCTCCTCTTTCATGATTATTCTCATTTTTGCTCTTGTTTGTTCATAAATAGATGCATGATAATGTTAATAAGACATAAATAAACGATTTCTCCAAGTTTCATGGGTTTATTCCAAGTTTATGCCATGTTTTGATACCTATCTTCATGCCATGTCTAATCTGTCCAGTATGTGTTGTTTGCATCAAGCCTTTTGATGTGCTTTTTACTCTATCTTACCTTCGTTTATAGATCTAACTCAAAACATCAAAGTTGTTCCTTGAATATTTAATATGATTCTTGCCAAGTTTCGTGGTTTACATCCATGTCTAGGTCATGTTTTGGTAGGAATTTTCGTAGTACAGAACTGCTGCCTTGCTTGCTGCACTCTGGATTAGTCTGAGTTCTTAAGTCCAAAAACCTACCAAAACTCGATTTCAAGTCTAAGTCAAAACATGAAATTTGTTCTCAAAAGAATAATAAAGATGTTCATCTTCTTGAAATAATTTTATGACCTAAGGAAAGGCCCCTTTCCATTTTATAAATCAAGTGTCTTCTCTCAGACTAACATTTTCAGATTCTGACATGAAAATGTCAGAGGCCTTTTTATGAACTTAAACTCGTTTTATTCACGAACTTTTTTGGGTACATCATATTCAATATGTTATCTTCAAGTTTCATGTTTTGATTTTTCTCAGAATCATAGGTTATGATAGTGTAAATTGTCCGTCAAAATCTGATATGCGATGCTTTGCTGTGCTGGGCTGATTTTATGTTAATGCTTTTGGCATGAGTTAAGCATGAAATATTTATCCATAAATCCAACCAAAATTCATACATGTTATCTAACATCTTGGTAGTTAATCCCAAGCTTTAGATCTCTTTTTAGATAGGTATTTCACAGGTACAATCCATGGCGACCCACAGCAGCCCCGTGAACCTGGAGGATCAATCTTGCACTCGGATATTCTTTTCATGGGATTTATCCCATTTTTTTTATATATGTATTATTTGTACAATTTTCCCCTTTCCCCTTTAATTGTCTTACTTGTCTATTTGATTCAAATCCTTTTCGAAAACCAATCGGGAATCCACCCAAACCGGTTCCAGGTTGTGATCAAATGAATCGACTTAGACTAGGAAGACTCCTTGTACATAAAGCACACATTTTTCCAATGTTAGGGCATAAAACACATTTTTCAAAAGGCAAACTAAAATCAAGCGTAGGCGGAAGCATGCTAGAGACCGAAAGGGCGAGCGGAGTGCCTAACACCTTTTCCTCTCGTAACATAGCCCCCGAACCCACTTCAAAATTCAATCAAAAAGGTTTTATCTCTATTTTCCTAAATAAAATGAGGTGGCGAATCTTCTTTTCAAAACACGAGTAGGGAAACCATTTTGAGAAACCGAGCGGATTCCAGCCGCGTTTCGCACGGATTCTTACGCGGGTACGGGCGCGGGCTCTCACGCCCGCTAGGTTGAAAACCCGTAAGGGCGGCCTAGGCAAAAGAAAGGGTGCGTCATGAAAAAGGGATGGGTTCCTAACCATCAAACGATGACATTAGGGCTACGCCGGCCGAAAACATGGGGCTATGCTGCCTCCGACGCCAACAAGGACATGGGGCTACCCCAACATCAATGATTACAAGGACATGGGGCTACCCCAACGTCGATGACAAAAGTGTTCTCCACTCCCGATCGCTCCTAAGAAATGGACAAAGCTCCAAAGGACTTTATGCGTAACAACCTCACGGTTAAGTTAAAATAAAATTTTGACTGCCATGCTTCGTTAAAAGATTTGCCTTGTGGAATGAGAATTTTTAAAATTTGCCCTTTTAGCACCATAATTTTGAGAAATGAATGTTTTGTCCCCCTTTCAAGTCGCGTCGGGCACTTGAGGGTGTATTTGTGAAAATATGTGTTTCTCCCCTTTCAAGTCGCGTCGGGCACTTGAGGGAGTGTTTTGTGTTAAGATATGTTTTTCCCTTTCAAATTGCATCGGGCATTTGAGAGAGTATTTTGTGTCTTGATATGTTTTTTCCCTTTCAAATGGCATCGGGCATTTGAGGGAGAGTTTGTGAAGATATTGTGTCCTTTGGCCGTCCGGTGTGACGTAAGACCATTAGGTTTTGTGAGATTTGCCCTTTGGCCGTCCGGCGTGACGTAAGACCATTAGGTTTTGTGAGATTGTGTCCTTTAGCCGTCCGGTGTGACGTAAGACCATTAGGTTTTGTGAGATTTTCCCTTTGGCCGTCCGGCGTGACGTAAGACCATTAGGTTTGTAAGATTGTGTCCTTTGGCCGTCCGGTGTGACGTAAGACCATTAGGTTTTGTTAGATTGTGTCCTTTGGCCGTCCGGTGTGATGTAAGACCATTAGGTTTCGTTAGATTTGCCCTTTGGCCGTCTAGCGTGACATAAGACCATTAGGCTTCGTTAAACTTGCCCTTTGGCCGTCCAGCGTGGCGTAAGACCATTAGGTTTCGTTAGATTTTCCCTTTGGCCGTCCAGCGTGGCGTAAGACCATTAGGTTTCGTTAGATTTGCCCTTTGGCCATCTGGTATGACGTAAGACCATTAGGCTTCGTTAGATTTTCCCTTTGGCTGTCCAGCGTGACGTAAGACCATTAGGTTTCGTTAGATTTGCCCTTTGGCCGTCCAGCGTGACGTAAGACCATTAGGCTTAGTTAAACATGCCCTTTGGCCGTCCGGTATGACGTAAAACCATTAGGTTTCATTAGATTTGCCCTTTGGCCGTCCAGCGTGACGTAAGACCATTAGGTTTCGTTAGATTTTCCCCTTGGCCGTCCAGCGTGACGTAAGACCATTAGGCTTCGTTAAACTTTCCTTTTGGCCGTCCAGCGTGGCGTAAGACCATTAGGTTTCGTTAGATTTTCCCTTTGGCTGTCCAGCGTGGTGTAAGACCATTAGGTTTCATTAGATTCGTCATTTGGCCGTCCGGCGTGATGTAAGACCATTAGGTTTTGTGAGAATGTCCTTTGGCCGTCCGGAGTGACGTAAGACCATTAGGTTTCGTTAGATTTGCCCTTTGGCCGTCCAGCGTGACGTAAGACCATTAGGCTTCGTTAAACTTTCCCTTTGCCGTCCGGTGTGACGTAAGACCATTAGGTTATGAGTTGTCCTTTGGCCATCCGGTATGATGTAAGACCATTAGGTTTCGTTAGATTTGCCCTTTGGCCGTCCAGCATGGCGTAAGACCATTAGGTTTCATTAGATTTTCCCTTTGGCCGTCCAGCGTGACGTAAGACCATTAGGCTTCGTTAAATTTGCCCTTTAGCCGTCCAGCGTGACGTAAGACCATTAGGTTTCGTTAGATTTGCCCTTTGGCCGTCCAGCGTGATGTAAGACCATTAGATTCCGTAAAATTCGTCCTTGGCCGTCCGGCGTGACGTAAGACCATTAGGTTCCGTAAAATTAATCCTTGGCAGCCCTTGGTAGGGCGTAAGACCAGTATTGTCATGATTAGGCTAAGAAAACCTTTGTCCCCGAGAGTGGCCAAGTTAGAGAAAATATATCAATATGTCCCGGCAGTCCGGAGGGACGTAAGACCAGCGTTGTAGTCGACCCTCCGCCATGAGATAAGTTGACCAGTTTGAGTAGTCGACCCTCCGCCATGAGACAAGTTGACCAATTTGAGTAGTCGACCCTCCGCCATGAGATAAGTTGACCAGTTTGAGTAGTCAACCCTCCGTCATGAGATAAGTTGACCAGTTTTTGTAGTCGACCCTCCGTCATGAGATAAGTTGACAGTTACCATCGAGACGACCCTCTCCAATAGAGCCAAGTTGATCGAGTCTAGCCTCTGAGCCATGCCCATCATTTGAGCCTCTGAGCCATGCCAGCCCCCTTTAGTCAACCCCCTCCGAATAAGGCCAAGTTGACCAAGCCCGGCCTTTGAGCCATGCCTGTTTAGGAAAGGATAAATGGATATCCACCAAAGGCCCATAGTTTTGAGTAGCCTTAAAATCTCTCACCCAAACTACGTTAGGCTTGATTCCCTTGAATATGGATACGTAGGAATCCTATACCTCTAGGTGCAGCCATAGAACAAATCGGCTATGCCGTCCTCCCATTAAAATGTGATGTTTATAGGTTTGAGTAGATTTAAAATCTCTCACCCGAACTACGTTAGGCTTGATTCCCTCGAATAGGGATACGTAGCAATCCTATACCTCTAGGTCCAGCCATAGAACAAATCGGCTATGCCGTCCTCTCCATCAAAATGGGATGTTTATAGGTTTGAGTAGCCTTAAAATCTCTCACCCGAACTACGTTAGGCTTGATTCCCTCGAATAGGGATACGTAGGAATCCTATGCCTCTAGGTCCATCCATAGAACAAATCGGCTATGCCGTCCTCCCATCAAAATTGGATGCTTATAGGTTTGAGTAGCCTTAGAATCTCTCAGCCCAAATCGGCTATGCCGTCCTCCCATCAAAATGGGATGCTTATAGGTTTGAGTAGCCTTAGAATCTCTAAGCCCAAATCGGCTATGCCGTCCTCCCATCAAAATGGGATGCTTAAAGGTTTTAGTAGCCTTAGAATCTCTCACCCAAATCGGATATGCCGTCCTCCCATCAAAATCGGATGCTTATAGGTTTGAGTAGCCTTAGAATCTCTCACCCAAATCGGCTATGCCGTCCTCCCATCAAAATGGGATGCTTATAGGTTTGAGTAGCCTTAGAATCTCTCACCCAAATCGGCTATGCGGTCCTCCCATCAAAATGGGATGCTTATAGGTTTGAGTAGCCTTAGAATCTCTAGCCCAAATCGGCTATGCCGTCCTCCCATCAAAATGGGATGTTTATAGGTTTGAGTAGCCTTAAAATCTCTCACCCGAACTACGTTAGGCTTGATTCCCTCGAATAAGGATACGTAGGAATCCTATACCTCTAGGTCCAGCCATAGAACAAATTGGCTATGCCGTCCTCCCATCAAAATGGGATGCTTATAGGTTTGAGAAGCCTTAGAATCTCTCAGCCCAAATCTGCTATGCCGTCCTCCCATCAAAATGGGATGCTTATAGGTTTGAGTAGCCTTAGAATCTCTCAGCCCAAATCGGCTATGCCATCCTCCCATCAAAATCGGATGCTTATAGGTTTGAGTAGCCTTAGAATCTCTCACCCAAATCGGCTATGCCGTCCTCCCATCAAAATCGGATGCTTATAGGTTTGAGTAGCCTTAGAATCTCTCACCCAAATCGATTATGCCGTCCTCCCATCAAGATGGGATGCTTATAGGTTTGAGTAGCCTTAGAATCTCTCACCCAAATCGGCTATGCCGTCCTCCCATCAAAATGGGATGCTTATAGGTTTGAGTAGCCTTAGAATCTCTCACCAAATCGGCTATGCCGTCCTCCCATCAAAATGGGATGCTTATAGGTTTGAGTAGCCTTAGAATCTCTCACCCAAATCAGCTATGCCGTCCTCCCATCAAAATGGGATGCTTATAGGTTTGAGTAGCCTTAGAATCTCTCACCCAAATCGGCTATGCCGTCCTCCCATCAAAATGGGATGCTTATAGGTTTGAGTAGCTTTAGAATCTCTCACCCAAATTGGCTATGCCGTCCTCCCATCAAAATGGGATGTTTATAGGTTTGAGTAGCCTTAAAATCTCTCACCCGAACTACGTTAGGCTTGATTCCCTCGAATAGGGATACGTAGGAATCCTATACCTCTAGGCCCAGCCATAGAACAAATCGGCTATGCCGTACCCATCAAAATGGGATGCTTATAGGTTTGAGTAGCCTTAGAATCTCTCAGCCCAAATCGGCTATGCCGTCTCTCCCATCAAAATGGGATGCTTATAGGTTTGAGTAGCCTTAGAATCTCTCACCCAAATCGGCTATTCCGTCCTCCCATCAAAATGGGATGCTTATAGGTTTGATTAGCCTTAGAATCTCTCACCCAAATCGTCTATGCCGTCCTCCCATCAAAATGGGATGCTTATAGGTTTGAGTAGACTTAGAATCTCTCACCCAAATCGGCTATGTTGTCCTCCCATCAAAATGGGATGCTTATAGGTTTGAGTAGCCTTAGAATCTCTCACCCAATCCACTCTGCCATCCTCCCATCAAAATGGGATGTTTATAGGTTTGCGTTAGCCTTAGAATCTCTCAGCCCAAATCAGCTATGCCGTCCTCCCATCAAAATGCGATGCTTATAGGTTTGAGTAGCCTTAGAATCTCTCACCCAAATCGGCTATGCCGTCCTCCCATCAAAATGAGATGCTTATAGGTTTTAGTAGCCTTGAAATTCTCTCACCCAAATCGGCCAAGCCGTCCTCCCATCAGATTGGGATGCTTGTTTTATCGACAACCCGCTTTCTTCAAAAGCGACGTTGCCGAGGGGCTCTGTAAGTACCCCAATCTGAAATAGTCCTACTTAGAGGAATTCTTAGTACCATTTCGGGATAAACCAATGGGCCAGGACCTCACTAGGATAAACCTGATATTCCAGGACTGAACAGGAATTAAACTTAGAAAAATCCTGAAGCTCGCCAAGTCGAGTCGTACGGATGGTTTGGGCACATGAGGTCCCTAGCCGTACGGCTATGTTGGTCACCCTCAGCCTCTATAAATTGAACCCCATGCTGATCATTTTAGGGGGGGGAGAAAAAACGTTTTGAGAGTTGTTACTTTGCTAGTTTGAGAGCAGAAAGAGAGTTATACACATATATGAGTGATTAGAGAGGAAGATAGGCATAACCATCATAGGTGAAGCCTCCTTCTCCCCATCTTCTTCTTCATCTCAAACTCTCTTTTATCTTTGTTAATATTACTTGTTCATCTTGTATTATTTCTTCTTGTTCTTGCAAAGTCTTGTCCATTTCAAGTACTTTACATTTCTTGCAAGTCTTGTCCATTTCAAGCACTATATCTATATATTATACAAGTCTTGGCCTTCCAAGCTATATATATTATGATTATATATGTATATGATCCAAATCATGAGGTGATTCAAGGTGCCCTTCACACCTAGTGTTTGATTTATGTGATAAAACCTAGGATGATCATGATTTGTTACATTTCATGTTGATGTTGTTCTTGTTTGGCCATAAGAGTCATGATTGGGGGTAAAGTTTCAATCTTTATCATCCCAACCATGACCTAGCCATAAATCACCAAGTATGGGACATAAAGATTTGATATTTGTGTTATATTTGTGTCCCTAAAGGTTTAAACTTGCATAATAAGTCCATTTTGGTGGTAAAGTTTCAATCCTTATCCACCAAAATGGTCATTTCGGCCTAAATGTCATGTTCATCAACTTTTCATAAATTTCTCCAATGATTGCCTTTGATCACACCCAAATCTTTGTTTATGGGGTTCCTTTGGTGATCAAAGTGCATAGGAATGAACCTTTCAAAGTCTTGTTGTTAATCATAAACTGGAAATCAACATTCTAGTCCAGTTTCAGCAAAGATTCTCTGTTTTGACTGAAACTGGACTGTTTTTCTGATAAACTGTAAAAATGCCCTGGAGAGCCCTCCCCATCCGTACGACTACTTTGGCCGGGGAGGACATTTTCCAGTTTCTTCCTTTTTGACAAGAAAGTTTGCAAAATAAACCTTTTCTGTTAAAAAATTAACTGGTTTTGTCAGAACAGTCAGTTTCTCCCATTTTTGAAAACACACACACAAGCACTTTCGTTAAATAATGTTAGGGAGACTCGGATTTGTCTGAGGTGGCTTGGGTGACGTGAAACTCTTCCCAAGACGTAACCTGGCCTCCGAACTAATAGTATCTCTAACCTTTTCTTTTGTTGGGTTAAATAATTAACAAAAGTGGCGACTCCGTTATGTTTTGTGAGATAACCGTGTTTGGCGTTTCGCCCACAAAACTCGTCGCGTTTTCCGCGCGCGGGGGCGGGATCCTTACACATGCGCAACGGAATTAAGCATTTAAAATTTAATGAAACCCAAAGCTCTTAGATCCATTCATATGATTAAGTCAAATACAATATGATGAATACTAGAATACTAACCCTTTATGCCTTTGATTTTGCAACCTTAAAATTAGATGGAGGCTTGAAACCTTGATCACGAACATAGCAAGAATCACGAACTTTGAAGATGATAAGTTTCACCCTCTAGCGGTATCCACACCACGAATGAATATCAAGAACAATTGATCTTGGTTGCTAGACCAAATCATGAAACACGCTTTCATGATGTATAGAACTTATATGGAATTATTGTGTGTATGATATTCTTGTTCTTCAATCTAGGGATTTCTTAGAACAAGAAAACCATCCTCTCAAACCCTTGGAGGCACTCAATAATGATACAATATCAATTAGCTTAATACCTAATAAAGAGAGGTGTATTTAAACTCTAAAATCCTAAACCCTTTAGGAAATTTAGTCCAAATCCCGTCAAAAATCGAATTAGGAAAAATTAGGCCCGAAATTCACTATGCCTGATCGGGTATAGGAAGTAGCCCAGTCGGGTCAAGGAAGTTTCCCGGTCGGATCCTTTGTCTGCTGGAACCAATTTCCTGTTTTTCTTAAATTCTATTTTTCGCTCTTTTACGCAATTCCAATTTTAGCCCTTTTGTAAATTCGTTCTTTTGTGTGTGACCCTCTCGGATTACACTAAGTTGGCAATGGGTTCAAACATGAAACCATAAGATATGATTAGGTTCTAGCAAACCGTCATACCTACTCAAATAGTGTAACTAGATACATGTTCGCATTCCTTTTAGAACATGTCATAATCCCTTTGTCCATGATGTCATTGAACACAAGTCATGGTCAACAAGTCAACCTGCATTTTTCAACACTTTTCTCGATCCCGAATATGTTGATAATCCAAATGACATCGATCCAATCAATTCACTTGAGTTTGGCCAAACATTTCATCAACATCATTCCTACGAGGGGCCCAAGCTTGACATCTCTCCAAAGAGGGACAAATCCATTTTGCTTATTATTCTTCCCTACGTGAATCTGATTGTGCCAATCATACCCTTTATAACTACCTGGTTAAAGGTAACGTTAATCTTCATCAAGTGGAAGACTATAATAACTTCATGTCTAAGGATTTCAAATGACATAACTAATATGAGATCTATATATATGACATTGACCATGACATAAATCTCATACCGCGGGTCATGTCCAGTACCTTGTTCCAAACAAGTACCCATAAATATAACATGATCATCACAGGATCATTTAGCCTTTATACAAGTGCTTAACAATCTCTAGGGACGGAGATTATTATAAGCAAACATGAGCAACAATAATAATCTTATTATCTCTTTATCATCATGAATAAAATGATAACTTACACAACGTTTAACAAACGTGCCTAGGGCACCAACACCAACAATCTCCCACTTGCCCTAGGCCCAATCTCTAGGTATCCAATACCCATGGACCTAACATGACCATCATGTTTAGCTTGTGGAAGTCCCTTTGTTATCATGTCCGCAACGTTATCATTAGTTGGTACTTTGCATATATTTACGTCTCCCTTATTAACGATTTCTCGAACGATTAGAAAATGCCTAAGTATGTGTTTGGATTTAGGATGTGCCCTTGGTTCCTTTGCTGGATCAATAGCATCATTATTATCAATAAAGGTCTATTCATTTAGCAACTCTAGGAACCACCTGAAGTTCACCAATGAACTTCTTAATCCAGATAGTTTTCCTTTGCAGCATCCAATGCAGCAATATACTTAGCTTCAATTTGTAGAATTAACTGTACCCTGCTTGGAACTATTCCAACTTATAGTTATTTAACACAAAACTCGATTGCGATTTTCTATCATCTTTGTCGGTTTAGAAGCATGCATCCGTGTACCCATTTACAACGAGATCATATTTCCTTCCTCCATAGATCAAAAACGAATATTTTCGTTCTTCTCAAGTACTTTAAGAATTTTTTTTGTAGCCATCCAGTGATTTTCACCGGGGTCAGATTGACATCTTCTCGTCATGCTCCAAGCATAAGATACATCCGGCCTAGTACCTATCACGGCATACACGATGGATCCATTCGCTGAAGCATATGGCATCTCACTCATTTTCTCATGCTCATCATTTGTCTTAGGACATTGAGTCTTGCTTAGAGAAACTCCATGCAACATTGACACATGTCCTCTCTTAGAATTTTCCTTGCGGAATCTTCTAATGACCTTGTCAATGTATGTACTTTGGCTTAAACCAATTAGCTTCATTGATGCCAAGGACATATGCGGTTTCACCCATATCTTTCATTGCGAAGCACTTTCCCAACAAAGTCTTTACATACTGACGTGTAGGAATGTCGTTTCCAATGAGCAATATGCCATCCACATATTTGAATAAGGAATAGCACTATTCTCTCACTAATCTTCTTGTATATATACAAGGTTCATCTTCGTTCTTGATAAAGAAAAACTCTTTGATTCATCAAAACGGAGATTCCAACTCCCAGAAGCTTGCTTAATCCATCCTATGGATTTCCACAACTTACATACTTTATTAGAATTTTCTTTGACTATCAAAACCTTTAGGTTGTATCCAATACATCCTTAATTTGATTTCCCGTTAAGGAACGCTGTTTTGACATCCTTTTTTCAAATTTCATATTCCAAATATGAAGATATGACTATGAGAATTCTAGTAAGTTCTTTGCTACCCATGTAAGTTTTCTCCAAGAAAACTCAATCTCATCCTTTGGTTTTTACACATTAGGTTAGAATGATCAAGTTTCAAACTTGATTATTATACATGGATTGACTTTTAGATTTTATGACTCCAAGTCATTAATCTAAATATAAAGCTGACATTGCATCTTTGATAGGTGGTAAATACTTCATTCCAAATGAACTTTACCTCAATACTTTCTATTTCGAAATATCCAATATTTCTCGTAATAGATTGTACCATATCATGTATGCAAGTACTTGTATATTATGAATGGTTTTTCACAAAACATTGTGAAAGTTTGTTCAACTTCTATCTTAGGTTAAATAATTTTTCTAGGTCTCGGACCATCCGAGATATATTTTACTCCCACTGGTTCTTTTAGAGATAAACCATTTATCTAGAAAAGTAACATCATAAGTAACAAATCATTTGTTTCTTACTAGTAAAATATTATCCTAAAGTTTCCTTAGGATATCCCATGAAAATATATTTATTAGATTTAAGTGTGAGTGTGTCCCAGACAAGCTCCTTTCCAAAAGGGTCTCACCATCTTAAATCTTTATGAAAGACAAACTGAGTTTTCTTTCACATTTTAACCTTTTTTTATGGAACTCAAATTAGTGTAATTATAGTGGTCTCCAATGTATAACCTCAAAACAAATAATAGAAGATCAATTTGACTTTATCATCTAATGAACCATATCTAATAAGGTTCTTACACTTCCACGTAGACACATCATTTAGAATGGTGTTCTTAGTGAAGTTAATTGTGAAACCATTTCACAATCTTAACGATGATTGTCAAATTCTTGGTTTAATTATTCATCATCATGATTGAATCAGAATCTTTGAACAGTTTTACCAAGTCCGACCAAAATTCTGTTTTAGCATTGCTACTTAATGCACCATATACATGGACATGTATTAGGTCAAGTAATATATTACCCTTTCACTATTAATAGTAAAAGTTGTCTTGGTCCAAGTAAATAAGATTTGCATAAATCACAAGATTCCAAATCATATGACTTAAAACTCCGTTCCATGGAATTTTAGATATGCATTTCTCATTTATTTGATCAAAACAATAATGCATAAAGAATTTTAATTATTTATGTTATAGCCTTTATTACTTTGTTCTTCAAGATTTAAGATATAAGATTTATTTATATGATAACACAATGAAGTAAATCATAATAAATAAAGCATTCTTCTTATTCCAAATAAGAAATAAATATCCTTCATTATCTTATAACAAAACAATATTTTCTACTTACTAAGTAAAGTCACTTTACAAGTGTTCTACGGATAATGTTGCAACCATTGCATCATTACCATTCATAGATCAAACTTCACTATAAGTAGTCTTTCAATTTACTAATTATTGCACATTCATACAAATGTAGGACCCATATCTGCTATCCAATACCCAATAATTAAAGTTAGAAAGATTAACTTATAACATAAATATCCCGAGTGGTAGTCCAACTACCATTCCTTTTATTGATCATCCAGAATTTCGACTACAATTCTAAATGGTCAATCCAATTGCCATTTTACCAAATTGTATCAATTAGAGTTATAATTTTAACCACAATTATTTCCTTTAGGTTTGACAAGTCTGTGTTACCTTTCATTTGGCACTTGGCCCTTTTCCATCATGAACCATGAGTACTGGAGAACCATTCTCTACTATCTTCTTTTCCACAGTTCTAGCATGTTAATGCAACTTGGAGAGATTCTTATTCATTCCAAATATGTTACATTTCATCACAAAGTGATTATAACTCTTAATAATGAATTAAGAATAAGATCCATGGCTAGCTCCAATCCAATTGGACTGCCAAGTTTCTCAAGATACTCTACATAGCCTTTCTTCTTAAGCATGTGAGGTTCCACTTATTGCCCTTCACTCCTTTTGCAAGAAGTGAATGCAACAATGGTTTTATACTTCTCTTGCCTAGACTGCTCTTTGAAACATGTAACTCAACTCCATGCCTATCTCATAGGCTTTCACAAGTTCCAAACTTTGTTGGAGTTTTGAGCACATAATCGCGAGCATGAGACAACTCACATTCCTAGAATCATACTCATGATTCTTGTGATTGTCTACTCCGGCATTGGGTTCTTTAGGAATAGGCCCATCAAGAATGTACAACTCATCTTCTTGCCTTAGAACAATTCTTTAGGCTCAGGATCCAATCCATGGAGTTTGTACCATTCTTTTGAAGCTTTATCCTGAACAAGGATTAATCGCAACGATTTTAGTTGTCATCTACAACTCATGCAAAATTTCCAAAATTTGACAAGTACCAATCTCATTAAAGAGATGAATAATGTATTTTCCAAAAATACTCCCACTAAATTATATAACCTTTTTATATATCCAATGTATAATATAATTCAAATGGGCTAAGATCCAACTTTAATTTAATTTCAAGTCCGCGAAGGCGGATTACACAAAATCAAATTAATTAGGTAGACAACCCTGTCAATCATATCCTCTAAGACTCTTAGATCCTTTTCTGAGATTCTTTTAAATTGGGCTAAGATCCAACTTTAATTTAATTTCAAGTCCGAGGAGGCGATTACACAAAATCAAATTAATTAGGTAGACAATTTCTTGTCAATCATATTCAATATGATTCTTAGGGATCCAATTTCAAAAGCATGTTTAATCTCATCTTTGCCTATGTCACGACCCGAAATCTAGGCTCTATTTTTTTAGTAATAAATAATTGTTGTTTATTTATTTGCTTATTTATTTATTTAAATTAATATTTATTTAAATATTTATGCGTGTGCATTTTATGTTTCATAATAATTTATGCCTAGCATTTTATTTGGGTCATTTGTGTTAGTGTAGTATTGTTGGGTCTTAATAATTAGTGGGAGTATTATAGTTGAGCTAGTTAGTAGGGGAAGGGGGCTAAGTGTAACATTTTCAAATAATTCATCCCTATACTCCCTCTCTTCTCCCTCACCTTCCTCACTCTATCACCCTCACTCACACTCCACCTCCCTCACTCTTTCATTTCTCTCTCCCAGCAAATCTCTCTCTCTCTCCAAAAGGTAAGCTTTTTTTCTTCTCTCTTCCTTCTCTCTTCATTTTCTTCATCTTCTTCTCATAATCTCTCATTTCTTAAAACATGAATCTTGTTTAGATCGTCGATAGGATCGTAGGAAGCCAAATATATTCGAGTTCCGGCAACTTTGAGAAAATCCGGGTAAGTTGCTTTTCCCCCATTTTTATGCTAAAGTGTTCATTTTATGTTTATATAATACTTTAGTTGATATATTTGATGTTTGATTGAGTTTGGGATTTATTTGGAATTTATTTTGGTTTTTGGTTAAAAATGGTGATTTTGATGAATGTTGGGATTTGATCTTGGTTTTGGTTGATAAATGGTGTTGTTAAGGTCCCCTTTTGGTTAGTTGTTGTTTGGGTACTTTGGGGATCCTTTTGGAGAATCTTTCTCATTTCTCTATTTGGGAGTGTTGCTTTGTGAGAAAATTGGTTTTGGGTAAGAATAAGGAAGAACCCAGTTCATCCTTGCCGAATTCCGGCAGAACAGGGGTTGTGGGCGACCGCCCACTTTTGGCTTGGGCGACCGCCCAGGTCATCAGTTTGATTGGTTTTTGAAGCTTGGTTTTGGGCGACCGCCCACTATTGGGTTGGGTGACCGCCCAGGTCATCAGTTGGTCATGTGATTTGGTATTGGTTGTGGGCGACCGCCCATGGAGGTTTTGGGCGACCGCCCATACCAGCTGTTCGGAGTATCTTTGTTTTTGAATTGTTTTAAGGTCCAAGCCCGATCTAGGCTCAAAGTATCACACTTGTTGACTTAAGTTAATGTTGTGGAACATTTTAGTGTTCGAGAATGATCCCTTTGTGACCGATTGTGTTATGGAATTCGATTAAAAATGGTTTGGGTTGGTTGGAACATCTTTTTGATGTATTGTTGGATTGATGCACTGTTTTAGTGATTTGTTTGGAATGGTTCCCTACTTTGGAATCAATGGTTGTTTATTGTGCTAGTATTTTATTACTTAGCCTTTACTTGAAAGTCCAGCTGGTATTTTGTGTGTGTTTGGGCGATGCGAAACATTATGATGGCACAGCCAAGTCCATTATGATGTTGACCATTATTTTGCCCCATTATTACCCTCCTCCAGATTGGCATTGGATGTGAGAAGAGCTAGCTCCTTTGTGTGCATTTTAGCTTTACTTGGAGCATGACTTTGTGGCATGTCTCCCGTCCCTTGTGACACTTCATTTGGTTATTGGTTCCGGTACCGGGGGGTTTTCTCTTCGGCTTTCATGCTATTATGAAGATGTGATTGTTGATTATTGAAGCTGCGCAGCGATCCTTTATTTGGATGTATCGGTTTGGAAACCTTGGCTAATATCCTTGCTATGTGTTTATTTCCGCTGCTATCTGTTATGTGATAACTGCTATGTGCTATCTGTGATTTATTATGGATTAATGCATCATAGCATGTCATGTAGTTGCATTAGTAACTTATTGAGATTTATCTCACCCCCTTTCTTTTATCTTTGTTTTTCCTTAACCCCCCCCCAGGTGCTAAGGATTAGTCTCGCTGATCACGAGAAAGAGGACGTCGAGTGTGGATACATTCTTTGGGGAAAGTTGTTATAGGTTGGTTTACATTATATAAATGTGTAACCTTTTTGGGATAGTTGTATCAAACAATGACGTCATTAAGAACTGTACATTTATATTCTGTTGGGCATAAACTTGTGGAAGTTTATGATAGTTGTATTTGGTTATTATCAAACTTGGATTTGTAAAACTTTGGATCATCACCTTTTGGTATCAAATGAAATTTTTAACTTCAGTATTTCACAATTTTGGTTTTAAGTCGACGTCCAACTCGCGATCTCGGGCCCGCGGGGTTCGGGGGCCGCTACAGTTGGTATCAGAGCTATGGTTGCCTCTAAGTATAAGTCTAGGTGGACTAGTATGACCTAGGAGGGTAGTAGTGTGCGGAGTGATACAAGGGATGAAGCCCATGCCATGTTTCAAGGCATGTTCGAGGCGGGCATGAAGGCCATACATGATCAAGGTCCGAGGGTAGAACAAGCACCACCCCGCTACGGATTGGAAAAATTTCTGAATTTGAAACCGGTTGAATTCAATGGGGAACCCGATGTAAGGAAAGCTGAGTTATGGATAGAGTCGATGGAGAAGATTTATGAGGTATTTGGTTGTACGGATGAGGACAAGGTCCGGTTCGCGGCTTACAAACTTGTGGGAGCCGCCGAGCATTGGTGGAAGGGTGTTAAAGCTAGTTGGGATGATACTCACACGGTGTATGCGTGGGAGTTGTTTGTACGTAAATTCAAGGAACATTTCATTCCGGTTGTTGATCAAAACCGAAAGGAGATCGAGCTGCTCAACCTGGAGCAAGGTTTGTTGTCTATAGCACAATACTCGGCTAAGTTCACAGAATTAGCCCGGTACTGTGACTATTTGGTGAGGACCGAGGAACAAAAATCTATGAGGTTCATTCGGGGATTGAAGACCTCCATCCGTACTCAACTTATTGCCCAACGGATTATGACTTTTTAGGATGCGGTAGATCGAGCCTACTTGATAGAGCAAGATATTGGGGAGCACAAAAGTAAAACCGAGGTTGTGGGTACGGGTAAACCGGGAAGCCATGCTAAATCTCAACCTCAACACCGTTCCGATAACCGAGGTAACTTTGGGGGACAATCTCAGTTCCGAGGGCAACCGATCCCAAGGAACCCGGTTACCACTTCCGGGAACCAAGGGAACCAAATTAGGAGGCTTTGTTCGTATTGTCAAAAGGAAGGTCATTCAGAGGACCGGTGTTGGAAGAAGCAGGGAAGGTGTACCAATTGTGGTCAAATGGGTCATTTTGCAAGGGATTGTACTAGAGGCAAGGGACAAGCATCCGGGTCAGGAGTTGGTAATAATCAAGGTCAGAAAAGGGATGCTACCGGGAAGCCCAAAGTTCAAGGAAAGATATATGCCATGAATCAACAACAAGCGACCGATGATCCTTCTGTTATTGGAGGTATTGTTTCTGTGTCTAATGTGAGCGCACGAGCGTTAGTAGATCCAGGATCATCTCATTCATACATTTCTGTGCAATTTGCTTCTCTGTTAAATGCTGCATTCGAGTCTTTACCGTACGTGTTAGAGGTGTCGACCCCTATAGGAGAATGCTTGATTTCTGATCGAGTCTTTCGTTCTTGTGATGTGGTTATTTGTGGTCGTGTCCTTTGTGCGGATTTGGTAGTTCTTCCTATCCAAGACTTTGATGTCATTTTGGGTATGGATTGGTTGAGCAAGTTTCATGCTTCCGTTGATTGCCGTAAGAAAACTGTTACTTTTTCTATTTCCGATGTGCCTAAATTTGTGTTTGAGGCTAGTCCTCTGAGTAGAAAGGTTCGCTTAATTTCTTATATGAAAGCGAGAAAATTATTGCATAGTGGTTGTGAGGGGTATTTGGCTAGTGTTCTTGATACTAGGAAAGAATCCCCTAGTTTGGATAGTGTTCGGGTAGTTCGGGAATTTCCCGATGTTTTCTCTACCGAGAATGATATGCCGCCCGATCGTGAGATTGAGTTTTGTATAGACCTTTTGCCGGGTATGGCTCCAATTTTGAAAGCACCGTATAGGTTGGCTCCCGCAGAGTTGAAGGAATTAAAGGTCCAGTTGCAAGAATTGCTTGATCGAGGGTTTATCCGCCCTAGTGTTTCCCCGTGGGGAGCACCGGTTTTGTTTGTGCGGAAGAAAGATGGTTCGTTGAGATTGTGTATCGATTACCGAAAGTTGAATCAGGTTACGGTGAAGAACAAGTATCCTCTACCTCACGTCGACGATTTATTTGATCAGCTTCAAGGGTCCGTGGTTTTCTCTAAACTTGATTTGAGGAGTGGGTACCATCAGTTGAAGGTTCGATCGGAGGATATTCCGAAGACTGCCTTTCGCACTCGTTATGGTCATTATGAGTTCTTGGTTATG
Organism: Campanula takesimana; assembly: GCA_026119855.1. NCBI lineage: Eukaryota > Viridiplantae > Streptophyta > Magnoliopsida > Asterales > Campanulaceae > Campanula > Campanula takesimana. Next base: position 1,670,799 of record JAOWBW010000161.1, read on the forward strand.
CCGTTTGGGTTGACTAACGCGCCTGCAGTATTTATGGATATGATGAACCGCGTTTTCCATCCCTATCTTGATTCGTTCGTGGTGGTCTTTATTGATGATATACTCGTCTAATCTAAATCCCGAGAGGAGCACGAGCAGCACTTGAGGACAGTTTATCCGTTCTTGCGAGGGAGAAATTGTTTGCGAAGTTTAGTAAATGCGAATTTTGGCTCGAGAAGGTGTCATTTCTGGGTCATGTGATTTCTAAAGACGGGATTTCTGTGGACCCGTCAAAGATTGAAGCCATAGTGGATTGGAAGAGACCTGAATCAGTGACAGAGATTAGAAGCTTTCTGGGTTTAGCCGGTTATTACAGAAGATTCATAGAAAGGTTTTCGAGGATTGCTACTCCAATGACTCAGTTGACCCGGAAGAATGTCCCGTTTGAGTGGACCAAGAAATGTGACAAGAGTTTCGAGGAATTGAAGAAGAGGTTGACTTCCGCACCGATCTTGACTTTGCCTAATGGGAGCGATGGCCTAGTGATTTATAGTGATGCTTCGAAAGAGGGTTTGGGTTGTGTGTTGATGCAGAATGGGAAAGTGATTGCCTACGCTTTGATGAAGTTGACCCCTAGTGAGCAGAATTACCCGACTCATGATATGGAGTTGGCGGCGATAGTCTTTGCGTTGCACAAATGGAAGCACTACCTTTATGGGGCGAAGTTCGAGATTTTCACGGATCACAAGAGTTTGAAATACCTTTTCTCCCAGAAAGAGTTGAATAATAGGCAACGCCGATGGATGGAATTGTTGAAGGATTATGATTGTACGATTTCTTATCATCCGGGGAAGGCGAATGTGGTAGCAGATGCGATTAGTAGGAAGTCTTATGTGGCTTCGATGATGGTCCGTGAGTGGAAAATGCTTGAGGATGTTCGAGATTGGTCTCCTCGTGAATCGAGACATGGGGATATATTTGCGAATATTAGGGTGTCTCCGACCCTAATTCATAGGATAAAGGAAGCTCAGAAAGAAGATCCCGAGTTGGTGAAGATATTGGGTAAATTGAAGGAAAAGAACTTCGAGGATTTTTCTTTGAGTTTGAGTGGAGTTTTGACTTTCCGTGATCGTTTGTGCGTACCCGATGTTGGTGGGATAAAGAGGCTAGTTTTAGATGAGGGTCACAAATCGAGGTATACTATTCATCCGGGTAGTACGAAGATGTATCAGGATTTGAAGCAACAATTTTGGTGGGTTAATATGAAAAGGGAGATAGCGGAGTATGTTTCGAAGTGTCTAACTTGTCAGCAGGTCAAAGCCGAGCATCAGAGACCAGCGGGACTACTTCAGCCGTTAGAGATTCCCGAGTGGAAATGGGAGCATGTGACCATGGATTTCGTTACGGGACTACCTCGTACCCGTAAGAAGTATGACAGTGTTTGGGTGATTGTGGATAGATTGACCAAGAGTGCCCATTTCTTACCTATTGATATCAGATATTCGATGGAGAAGCTTGCGACCCTTTATATCGATGAGATCGTTAGATTGCATGGGGTTCCGGTTAGCATTGTGTCAGATCGAGACCCGAGGTTTACTTCTAGATTCTGGAAGGCGTTTCAGGAAGCTTTGGGTACAGATTTGCGATTCAGCACAGCTTTTCATCCTCAGACCGATGGTCAATCCGAGAGGACTATTCAGATTTTGGAAGATATGTTGAGAGCTTGTTCGATAGATTTTTCCGATTCTTGGGATAGACATTTACCGTTAGTGGAGTTCTCCTACAACAACAGTTATCAGGCTAGTATCGAGATGGCACCGTATGAGGCCTTATATGGAAGAAAATGTAGATCGCCTATCTGTTGGGATAAGGTCGGTGAAGCGAAGATCGTGGGTATTGATATGCTTCAGGATTCGGTTGAGAAAGTTAGATTTATCCGGGATCGATTGAAAACAGCCCAGAGTCGACATAAGAGCTATGCAGATAACCGAAGGCGAGATCTTAGTTTTCAGACCGGTGACTTTGTGTTCCTGAAAGTATCTCCGAAGGTGGGTATTCGTAGGTTTGGGAAGAAAGGCAAATTGGCTCCGAGGTTTATTGGTCCGTTCGAGATTTTGGGAAAGGTTGGACTTCTAGCGTATCGTCTTGCGTTACCGCCATCTTTGGACCGGTTACATAATGTTTTTCACGTTTCTATGCTTCGGAAGTATGTTCATGATCCTTCTCACGTGTTACCAAGGATACCGGAGGATATCGAGCCCGACATGTCTTATGAGGAACGACCGGTTCGGATTTTAGATGCCAAAGTCCAAGAATTGAGAAACAAAAGCATTGCGTTGGTTCGAGTTCTTTGGAGGAATCACAATGTTGAGGAATCGACGTGGGAGCTCCGAGTTGAGATCGAGAGGAAATATCCGTGGCTTTTTAATTCGGGTAAGTCTCGTTAAAATTCGGGTAGAATTTTCTTTAAGGGGGAGTGAATGTCACGACCCGAAATCTAGGCTCTATTTTATTAGTAATAAATAATTGTTGTTTATTTATTTGCTTATTTATTTATTTAAATTAATATTTATTTAAATATTTATGCGTGTGCATTTTATGTTTCATAATAATTTATGCCTAGCATTTTATTTGGGTCATTTGTGTTAGTGTAGTATTGTTGGGTCTTAATAATTAGTGGGAGTATTATAGTTGAGCTAGTTAGTAGGGGAAGGGGGCTAAGTGTAACATTTTCAAATAATTCATCCCCCTACTCCCTCTCTTCTCCCTCACCTCCCTCACTCTATCACCCTCACTCACACTCCACCCCCCCTCACTCTTTCATTTCTCTCTCCCAGCAAATCTCTCTCTCTCCCCAAAAGGTAAGCTTTTTTTCTTCTCTCTTCCTTCTCTCTTCATTTTCTTCATCTTCTTCTCATAATCTCTCATTTCTTAAAACATGAATCTTGTTTAGATCGCCGATAGGATCGTAGGAAGCCAAAAATATTCGAGTTCCGACAACTTTGAGAAAATCCGGGTAAGTTGCTTTTCCCCCATTTTTATGCTAAAGTGTTCATTTTATGTTTATATAATACTTTAGTTGATATATTTGATGTTTGATTGAGTTTGGGATTTATTTGGAATTTATTTTGGTTTTTGGTTAAAAATGGTGATTTTGATGAATGTTGGGATTTGATCTTGGTTTTGGTTGATAAATGGTGTTGTTAAGGTCCCCTTTTTGGTTAGTTGTTGTTTGGGTACTTTGGGGATCCTTTTGGAGAATCTTTCTCATTTCTCTATTTGGGAGTGTTGCTTTGTGAGAAAATTGGTTTTGGGTAAGAATAAGGAAGAACCCAGTTCATCCTTGCCGAATTCCGGCATAACAGGGGTTGTGGGCGACCGCCCACTTTTGGCTTGGGCGACCGCCCAGGTCATCAGTTTGATTGGTTTTTGAAGCTTGGTTTTGGGCGACCGCCCACTATTGGGTTGGGCGACCGCCCAGGTCATCAGTTGGTCTGGTGATTTGGTATTGGTTGTGGGCGACCGCCCATGGAGGTTTTGGGCGACCGCCCATACGAGCTGTTCGGAGTATCTTTGTTTTTGAATTGTTTTAAGGTCCAAGCCCGATCTAGGCTCGAAGTATCACCCTAGTTGACTTAAGTTAATGCTGTGGAACATTTTAGTGTTCGAGAATGATCCCTTTGTGACCGATTGTGTTATGGAATTCGATTAAAAATGGTTTGGGTTGGTTGGAACATCTTTTTGATGTATTGTTGGATTGATGCACAGTTTTAGTGATTTGTTTGGAATGGTTCCCTACTTTGGAATCAATGGTTGTTTATTGTGCTAGTATTTTATTACTTAGCCTTTACTTGAAAGTCCAGCTGGTATTTTGTGTGTGTTTGGGCGATGCGAAAAATTATGATGGCACAGCCAAGTCCATTGTGATGTTGACCATTGTTTTGCCCCATTATTACCCTCCTCCAGATTGGCCTTGGAAGTGTGAAGAGCTAGCTCCTTTGTGTGCATTTTAGCTTTACTTGGAGCATGAATTTGTGGCATGTCTCCCGTCCCTTGTGACACTTCATTTGGTTATTGGTTCCGGTACCGGGGGGTTTTTCGCTTCGGCTTTCATGCTATTATGAAGATGTGATTTGTTGATTATTGAAGCTGCGCAGCGATCCTTTATTTGGATGTATCGGTTTGGAAACCTTGGCTAATATCCTTTGTTATGTGTTTATTTCCGCTGCTATCTGTTATGTGATAACTGCTATGTGCTATCTGTGATTTATTATGGATTAATGCATCATAGCATGTCATGTAGTTGCATTAGTAACTTATTGAGATTTATCTCACCCCCTTTCTTTTATCTTTGTTTTTCCTTAACCCCCCCAAGGTGCTAAGGATTAGTCTCGCTGATCACGAGAAAGAGGACGTCGAGTGTGGATACATTCTTTTGGGGAAAGTTGTTATAGGTTGGTTTACATTATATAAATGTGTAACCTTTTTGGGATAGTTGTATCAAACAATGACGTCATTAAGAACTGTACATTTATATTCTGTTGGGCATAAACTTGTGGAAGTTTATGATAGTTGTATTTGGTTATTATCAAACTTGGATTGGTAAAACTTTGGATCATCACCTTTTGGTATCAAATGAAATTTTTAACTTCGGTATTTCACAATTTTGGTTTTAAGTCGACGTCCAGCTCGCGATCTCGGGCCCGCGGGGTTCGGGGCCGCTACAGCGTAGGCCCAAAACCGTTTTGACGCCTTATTAAGTTCAATCATTTTAAACGCATAGTTAATGTGCCTCGCGTGGGCGTGCCCACATTATCTATCTTGCGCACACATAAATAAAGTCAATTCACCTCGCGGAGGGGAAAACTACATTGAAATCATTCATATACTAACAAGTGTTTAAATCATGGCATGGCAAAAAGAACTTAAAACTTTCTTTGAATGTTTATCACATATAGCATATAACATATTTATGAGCACATAATATAAACTTGTTACACATCAAGTTTAGCCGCTAAATTAATAATCATTAATTTAAGCATAATATTTATGTGTCATTAGTTTCTCTATAATTATGAGGATGAAACTTTTTCAACTTTGGTTATTATCTCCAAATTAAGACAACAAGAAGTGTGGCCGAAACTAAGCCATAAGGAATCCACAATTCCATAATAATTCAAGAAACCAAGAAAGTAGACCATATGGCCGAAACTAAGCAATAGATGGTCTCGATGAACGTAGGCCAATTGCATCCACAATTACACATGGATCTCTAATATTTCAATCAAGAACTTTGTTTCTTAATTTAACAATTATGAAGTCTTCATAATTCTAACTTCGTTTTATCTTTGAAACTTTGATTGCGATCAAATTTGGGAAACACAATCTCGATGAACGTAGATTAGTCATCCAAACCTTGATCCAATCTCAGAATCACAAGATCAAAACAAATAGGAAAATCAAACCCCTAGATCCAAACCCAAACCAAACGCCAAACCCCCCGCTCCAGACCAGAAGGTCCGGCCGGGTGCTTGCAGTGGTCCGGTCGGACCCACCTCTGAAAAATTCCAGATTTCTGAGTCGAATCAAAACTAAAAGCCAGACCCCCGCTCCAGACCAAATGGTCCGGCCGGGTCCTTGCTTTGGTCCAGTCGGACCTATGCCAGAATTCCGGAAAATTTTAAAGTTCGAAAATTTTACTCAAAATTGTTTTTCCCGATTCAATTAGGATTTGGTGTTCTTGATGATCCAATCATCATGAACATCAGAACCTTGAATGAACAATTCATGAATCCTTGGATTATCAAAACTTTGATCTAATCAAAAATTGATAACCCAAACAATTTTAAATCCACCATAATTTTAATTGCGATTGAATAGTGCGATTAAAGTTTATAAAACAATAAACCACATAAAACGCATATAACACATAAACATTATAATCCCAATATTCAAATCATGCTAAGCACATAAACAAACAATTTACATACACACAACATGATTATGTATTGAAATAATCAACATGAACGGGGCTCTGATACCACTGTTGGGTTTCGAAGTAACATGCGCAGCGGAATTAAGCATTTAAAATTTAATGAAACCCAATGCCCATAGATCCATTCATATGATTAAGTCAAATACAATATGATGAATACTAGAATACTAACCCTTGATGCCTTTGATTTTGCAACCTTGAATTCGATGGAGGCTTGAAACCTTGATCACGAACATAGCAAGAATCACGAACTTTGAAGATGATAAGTTTCACCCTCTAGCGGTATCCACACCACGAATGAATATCAAGAACAATTGATCTTGGTTGCTAGACCAAATCATGAAACACGCTTTCATGATGTATAGAACTTATATGGAATTATTGTGTGTATGATATTCTTGTTCTTCAATCTAGGGATTTCTTAGAACAAGAAAACCATCCTCTAAAACCCTTGGAGGCACTCAATAATGATACAATATCAATTAGGTTAATACCTAATAAAGAGAGGTGTATTTAAACTCAAAAGTCCTAAACCCTTTAGGAAATTTAGTCCAAATCCCGTCAAAAAATCGAATTAGGAAAAACCAGGCCCGAAATTCACTATGCCCGATCGGGTATAGGAATTAGCCCGGTCGGGTCAAGGAAGTTGCCCGGTCGGATCCTTTGTCTGCTGGAACCAATTTCCTGTTTTTTCTTAAATTTGATTTTTCACTCTTTTACGCAATTCCAATTTTAGCCATTTTGTAAATTCGTTCTTTTGTGTGTGACCCTCTAGGATTACACTAAGTTAGAAATGGGTTCAAACATGAAATCATAAGATATGATTAGGTTCTAGCAAACCATCATACCTACCCAAATAGTGTAACTAGATACAAGTTCGCATTCCTTTTAGAACATGTCATAATCCCTTTGTCCATGATTAATCCGTTAGTGAATCCCTTGAATGAGTCTGTTGGTAAACTCTGTTAACGAATCCGTTAGTGAATCCGTTTGATGAATCCATTAGTGAATCCCTTGAATGAGTCCGTTGGTAAACTCTGTTGACAAATCCGTTAGTGAATCCGCTTGATTGCTTGAAAAGTGGTGATTTCCTTGGTTCACCATAGGCCGAGTTGCCGTTTGTAGCTGTCTCTGACGTGTGCCATTCGGAGCTGCACTTGATGTTAACTTTATGACTTTTGCGGGGTGCGGGCACAGTTGACTGCGGACCAAAAAGATGAGTTTTCCCTTTAGAGAGGAAAATGTCGAGATTGACCTTGACTCAAAAAGAAAGACACAACCTATTTTTAGTGGAAGTTTCTATCTAATTTTAATTAAGGCGTGCCTTAGGGGCGGACCTAATTAATGTGTGCCCAACTGTGTCACCAAGGGTGGAGAATGTTGATTCCTGCTGATTTCGGGAGCGCTTGGACTTTGTTTCGGCATGATTTCTCCTTCTGACAAGGGCCAGTTGAGGCGTTTCTGGAATGGTAGGCGGGCGCTTCGGCTATTGCCCGTGGGATGCGCGCGCTGGTCATGTGGGTGACGGAAGGCGCGCGCTTCTGGGAAGCGAAATCTGGCTTGACATTTGCTGGCCAAAAGATCCCCAACAGCTATAATATCAGCCTCTGTTTGAACACATTCTTCCATCAGCTCTTTTCTGTCATCTTTGAACACGTTTTCTCTGTCCAATCTTGCTTGTAATTGACATTTTCCATGGCTCCCAATTCTTTTGTTCTTGATGCCAAGGCTTTTGGTGAGTACGAGAAGGATTTATCGACCTTTTTATACTCTTTCAAGACCCATCCTAAGAAGGCTTTTGTCAAGGATTTTGGGTTCTGAATTCTCTTCACACTTCGGACCTTGAAGCCGGATTGGGACTTGTTGAAGGATGCTGCAGCCTTTTGGGATTGTGACAGTCACACTTTTAACTTCTAGGCGAATGAAATGGTGCCGACTGTTGATGACTTTGGTGCCATTCTTGGCATGCCACTGGCGGGTCAAATTTCTATCCCCAAATATCATCGTGGAGTGATTGATTCTTGGTCTGATTTGTTGAACCTCCCTATTGAGGATGTGAGGAAGATGCTGCATGGTACCATAGTAGATATAACCGAGTTGCCGATGTTTTTCAGCTTGCATTCGGAGGACATGTCGGTTCCGTCCTTCAAGAGGAATGCCATGGAAACTTGTCTCTTTAGTGAGGTTCTTTTCGTAACACCATTCGGGACAGCGGATGCGCAGCTAGCCGAGATTATCTTGCAGGCCAAGGAGCAACAATTCAGTATAATCCCTCTTGTAGTGGGGGAGACCTTGCATGGCTTAGATGAGTTGCACCGGATGGGTGAGATGAGACGAGGAAGCCCCTTGCTTTTGACCATATGGCTCCGGGAACACTTCAGGATTTATTCTCCAGAGGGTGATCCGTCTCCTTTTACTGTTCATAGGAGAAAACTGCTGACTCGAGATTTACCTGAAAATGGTTGGAAGATATCCCTTGCGTGGCTGACATTGAGTGGTGTCCTCCTTCTTGGGGTCTCCGCCCTTTGTGGAATGGACCTTGGGTTTTGAGCATGTGGTCTTACCCGGTTTGAGAGACTCTTCATTTTACCATCCGGAATGGGTTTTGAGGCAGTTCGGTCGCCAACAGATTATTCCTTTCCCGCGGAGTGGGGTGCTTCGTCCAGTTTCATATATGGGTCCGAACTTTTCAAGAGAGCTTCAGTCAGCTTGGAGAGATGATCGCCATCGGTGGGCTTCTGCCCCTATTCACCAGGGTAGTATCTTTCTTACCGAGAGTTATCTGGATTATCTGTTTGGCACCCTTTATCGCGGCATCACTTGGGTTGACGTGCTTCGCGCTGAGTTGCTAGGAAAGGACTTTGAGCCCAGCAGTGCTTTGAGATATAGGGAGGCTGGTGCTGATTCTTACAATATTTTGGCCGACCCTTTTGGCAGTCATTTGGATAACTTTTTACTCTCGGAGGCGTGTTGCTGCTCAGAAGATTTCAGTCCGCCTTAGTTCTCCTAGACCTCCCAAGAAGAGTAGGATTGAGAGCCATTCAGGTGGCCCTTCTAAAGCTAAGAGAAAATTAGATTTTTCCTAGCACCCCAAGATTACAATTAAGTAGACCACTTGCTAGGATTTAATGTTTTTATGTCTTTTATTGCTTAACACATCCGTTGTAATTGTCAAAATAATTCAAGAGATTGAATAAAATTGCATTTTCTTATGGTATGATTGGGTAAAAATTTATGTTTTAGACCGCACCCGAAGGTTGCCTACGTTCCTCTCGTAGAGAGGCTCAGGTCTCCGTAGTTCAAATAAATGAAGACCATTTTTTTTGTGTGCACCCTGTTTTTTGCCTAGACCGCCTTTTCGGGTTTTCAATAAAGCAGGCTTCTTTTTTGTACTTGATCTTATTATTGCCTAGGCCGCCCTTGCGGTTTTCAAACTAGTGAGCGTTTTTTTTTTTTTTTTTTTTTTTTTATTGTCTTTATTTGTTAAGCGTAGAACTTCTTGAGCTTGTCGAGGTTGACCTCCTTCGGCAATTGATCACCATCCAAGTCTACGAGTCGAACCGCACCGCCGCTTAGTATCTTCTTGACCACGTAAGGACCGATCCATCGAGGTCCCCATTTCCCAAGGGAATTCATGGCATTGGGGGGATGTTGTCTTAGGACCAAGTCTCCCACTTTGATATTTCGAGGCTTGACCTTCTTGTTGAAATCCCTTGCCATTCTTTGTTGATAAGACCTTGTGCGTTCAAATGCTCTTAACCTCTTTTCGTTGAGTAGGGCTAGTTGCTCATATCGACTTTGCATCCAGTCAACCTCGTTGACATGGTTCTCGAGTAAGACCCATAGAGAAGGAACCTTGAGTTCGATCGGGAGTACGGCTTCAGAACCATAAACTAATGAGTACGGAGTTTCTCCCGTTACTGACCGTATTGACGTGCGGTAGCCCCACAATGCTAGTGGTAATTTCTTGGGCCAATCCCTTCCTGTTGAAGCCATTTTTGTATGATGACCTCGATTGTCTTATTTGCTGCTTCGACCGCTCCATTTGCTTGGGGATGGTATGGGGATGACTTGTGTTTGGTAATTTTGTAGTTAACCAAAAGTGCATCCATTTCTTTCTCAAAGTGAGAGCCATTATCGGAGATGATCTCATGAGGAATACCATATCGGCACATGATGTTGTTCTTCACAAATTCAGCCACTTTCTTGGTGTTAAGAACTCGGTAAGCTTGTGCTTCGACCCACTTTGTGAAGTAATCCACGGCCATTAGAATGAATGACTATCCGTTGCTTCCTGTAGGATGGACTTTGCCGATGATATCTATACCCCAACAAGAGAATGGCCATGGTGTGGTCATGTTGTACAGTTGTGATGGCGGAGCATGTTGTCGATTAGTGTGGAATTGGCACTTGGCACATTTCTTGACTTCTTCGATGCAGTCTCTTTCCATTGTGGTCCAATAGTAACTAATACGGAGTACCTTCTTGGCTAACATAATCCCATTCATTTGGGGCCCACACTCGCCTTCGTGGACTTCGTGCATGATTTCTTAAGCTTCGGACTCATTTGCACACAAAAGATTGATCCCTTGATGGTGTCTTTTGTAGACTCGGTTTCCAATCAGCACATATCTGGAGGCTAGCTTTTGTAAGGCCACTCGAGTTTTCCCATTGTTGTTTTCAGGGAAAGGTGCCATTATTGAGAAAGTTCATGATGTCTGTGTACCACAGAGGGTTATCTTGGACTTCGTTGATCTCTATGTTCATGCTGTATGCCGGACTCTTGAAATTTTGAAGGGTTTCACCATTTTTCCTTTGGGCATTTCAACCAATGAGGCTATTGTGGCTAAGGCATCGGCAAAGCGGTTCTTGTCCCTCGGCAAATAATTGAACGTGATGTCTTGGAACTGTTCAGCTAACTTCTCGAGATGTTGACCGTACTGTTTGAGGGTTAAGTCTTGGATTCGCCATTTACCCGATGTCTGATTGATAAGGAGCAGGGAGTCACCGAATACTTCTAGATCCGTGACATTTCTTTCTATCGCTGCTTCTAGCCCCGCTATGCATGCCTCATACTCGGTAATGTTGTTGGTAGCTTCGAATTCAAGATGGATTGCAATTGGAGTGTAGATGTCCTTTGGATTGACAAGCAACATTCCTATCCCATAACCATGCTTATTGGCGGTGCCATCGAAAAAGAGTTGCCACTTATTTTCCTCAGTTGTAGTGCAAACCAAGTGCTCGTCAGGAAACTGTAAGTCCCCCACCCCCTTCGCTTCGACACATGGAGATTTAGCAATATGATCACTGAAAAATTTCCCCCTGATGGATTTGAGTGTGACATAAGTGATATCATAGCCGGCGAGCATGAAGTACCACTTGGCTATCCTTGTTGACAGGAAAGGCTTCTCAAACCAGTATTGCACATGACTTTTCTAAGATGGAGTAGTTCTTTTCACCTCCTTGAAATCGGCGACTGACAAAATAAATGGCATTCTCCTTTGTGGAGTCTCGTTGCTCTTATGCTAGCATAGCCCCAAGGGCTTCATTGTTCACTGTGAGATAAAGCAAGAGAGACTTCTCCTTGTGAGGTGGAACCAAGACTGGTGGGCATGTCAAGTAATGCTTCACTTGGTCGAAAGCTTCTTGGCAAGCTTCGGTCCATCCTAGAGCCACATTCTTCTTGAGTAGCTTGAAGATTGGTTCACACATGGAAGTAAGCTGATGCACAAACCGACTGATGTAATGAACTCTTCCCATGAAACCTTTGATCTCTTTCTGTGCATTGGGAGGAGGCATGTCAATGATTGCTTTGATTTTTGAGGGATCTGCTTCAATACCCCTTTTTGTGACCATGTAGCCAAGAACTTTTCCTCGGATAACCCCAAAAGTGCACTTTGCGGGATTGAGCCTCATTTTGTGTTGCCGAAGCCTTTCAAAGAACTTGCGGAGGTCTATCAAGTGTTGACCGTCGGTCCCTTTGGAGTAGATGATCATGTCATCCACGTAGAACTCGATCTCTTTGTGAATCATGTCATGGAACAAGTCTGTAAGAGCCCTTTGATAAGTAACCCCAGCGCTCCTTAACCCAAACAGCATAACTGTGTAGCAAAAGGTTCCCCATGGTGTTGTGAAAGCAGTCTTGTGTTGATCCTCTTCAGCCATGAGATTCTGATTGTACCCAGCAAAACCATCCACAAATGAGCGGACCTCGTAGGCAGCAGTGGAGTCGACTACCATGTCGATATTGGGTAGTGGAAAGTCATCCTTTGGAGAAGCTTTGTTCAAATCTTGGAAGTCCACACAAACACGAACCTTGCCATTAGCCTATCGGACTGTGACCACATTGGCTAACCATGTTGGATACTCAATAACTTTGATGAAGCCTACACTGAGAATCTTCTCTATCTCTTCTTTGACTTGTAGAGACCATTATGGCTTGATCTTTTTGAGTTTCTGCTTTGTCGGCTTAGCCTCATCTCTGATCGGAATTCCGTGCTCCGCGACCTTTCTGTCTAAACCCGGCATGTCTTTGTATGACCATGCAAATACATCCACGAACTCTCTGAGCAGTGCAGTCAATCTGTCTTTCTCTTCCCCCTTGAAGAATCTTCTGATCTTGGTTGCTTTCGGCTCTTCGTCGGTATCCAGATTAACAACATGCAATTCTTCGTCAGCCCCTAGACCATTTTCACCATGACTACGGACCTGTTGAGCAAGTTCATTTTAAGTATGTTGTGTTTTCGTGGTCTATTTCATCATTATTTGAATCGTTATTAACTAGTTCATTAGATTCGTTATTAGTTAATTCATCATTCATGATGTTTGCAATCTCGGGGTTGTAGATACCCCAAGGAAACCACAACTTGCCTAGAGAGGTGAATTATCCTAGGATGTCTAACTTGTTTTAATTTGTAGAGTCGCCACCTAAGTTATTGAGGAAACATAAGAAAAACCTAAAGAAATAGCCTAATTTAATATTACGAAACTAGAGATTCGGGAAGAGAAGGGTTCGGGGGTTAGGTGACGGAGTGGGAAGTACTTAAACACCCACTCCGCCCCGCTTATGCGGTTCATGCTACTATTGGTGTTCTAATGCTAAATGTCCTTCAAATAATACGAGAAATGTGTAACAATTGTAAGGGAAAGAAAAGATAAATTGTTTTATTATATTAATGCTAAAGATTACATGTCAAACTATTCTAACAATTACATTAATATGAAATGGGGAAATTAAAGTGGAGTTTAAAATGTTGGAATGTAACCTTGACCAAACTTCAATAGTGAAATGGCCTTTTGGTTGTATTCCTTTTAATGGAGATTGCATACACTAGTAACACACAAATAAAATAAGAGAATAAAATTTGTACCTTAAAAGGAGAACTTCAAACTTTCACTTGAGAAGAGTTTTGTGTAGAGTTGTGTTGCTTGAATTGTTGTTGAATAGAATTCCTTGTAAAGACTTCTTGGAGAGAAATGTGTATAGTGTAGATGTAGAGAAAGTTGGAGTTGGGTCCTGTTGGTGTTATTCCCTAGGCATGTTGTTTGTAAAACAAATGTTATTATTTATAAAGATATTGAATGTTTGATTATTATGTCTTTTGCATGTTTATTATAATAATCCCCGTCCCTGATAATTATGATTAATTATTAGTATAAGTTTAATAGATAATCATATGATGATTATGGTGTATGGGATACAATTAGACTTACGGGTATTTGTTGGAGAACAAATACTGGAATGACCCATATGAGATTTATGTCATGGTCACAATGTCATAATTAAGTCTCATATAGTTATATCACTGGAATCTTTAGACCTGAGGTTATTACAGTCTTCCACATGATGAACATTACGTTTGACATATTCAAACGTTATCCCTAACCGGATAGCTATAAAGAATATGATTGGCATAATCAGAATCATGTAGGGAAGAGTAATAAGCCAAGATGGGATTTGTTCCTTGTCAAGAGAGATGTCAAGCTTCGGGATCAATAAAGCATTGAACAAATGTAAGTTGACCATTGACTATGGCTTACGTTCAATAGACACCATGTAACAAAGAGATTGTGTTATGTTCTACTTTAGGAAACTTTGGAGTTCAAAGTTATACTAATTGGGTAGTCATAATGGCTTGCTAGAGTCCGCTTATGACTTACGAGGTTTGACTGGTTCGGACTCGTTGCCAACTTAGTATAATCCTATTGGGTCACACACACAGAACATATAATTAAAAGGAGGGAAAAACGAAGTAAAATGGATCCTGCTGAAAGTATCCGTACGGATGAATCTGGATGCTTCCAGAAACATCCGTACGGATGGTTTTGCCGGCAGAATCAGTTTTTAGGAAAACTCTTGTTGAACAAGAAAACCTAAGTCCTAAAGGGTTTCTGAAACCCCTTGAATATAAATACAGACTGACGGGAATTGTTCCCTAGTTGTTGATTTGATCAATTCCAAAGTATTTCTTAGAGAAAGAAATCACACATTATATTCTTGGGTTATTGTGATTGATTAATCTCAATTATCAAGTTACAATAATAATTAGGAGCTTTGAAGAATCGTTCTTCAACGTCATTGATCAATCCGAAGACCTAGAAGTCAAGTTCAAGAAAGCGTTCTTGAAATCTGTTCGTTGTGTGGATCACCGGTAGAGGGCGTTTGTCTTAACGCTTAATCCAAGTTTTACATAACGATCTACATGGGTTAGTTTCTTTCATCTTGTTATTATGAATTATTGTTCATAGCGGATCTAGGCTATTGGGTTTCATTCATGTCTATCTTCCGCTGCGCATGATTGCACGAAACCCAACAAGTCCTTTCTAAGGTAAAAAGAAGAGGTTTTTATAGGTGAAAAAGAGAGGAAAGAAGCCTTTTAGACCAATAGGAAAATAGAAGAGAATAAAATAATAAATAGAAAATAAAATGAAATAAAGATAAAATCATTTGTTTTTGGGAAAAGGCTAGAATAAAGGATTTGGGAGTTACAAACTAAAGGAGGATGAACTTGGAGGTAAAAGAGGTCTTTGTGAACTAGAAAAATGAGGGGAAAACACTGGGATCCGTAACTGCCAAGATGGGAGACGTGCGAGTCCCTCTTTTGGGGCGAGACGCGCGCGCGACCCATTTACAGTGTCGGAGGCGCCCACGGCTGAAAAGGACAGAATGACAGAAATGACTCTAAAGTTAATTCTGTTATGCAGTTTAGTCCAAAACTAACGGAATCAGTTAGGAACTTAACCGAAGTAACAGAAATTAACAAAAAAAGTTAAATAAAAATACTACGTATACAATCGGGGTGAGAGGTCCAAGGCGGGGTGTCTATAGAGCCCCTCAGCGACGTGGATTGTAAAGCGAAACGCGTCGACGAAAGTAAAACAACCGCCGAGGACATCGACAAAAGAAAATAAAGTCTCGATAAAAAGCAGGAATTATTGAAATTGCGAGGGATAGAGATGCGCTCCCTGTGTGAGCGACTTTTGCTGATAGAAGGGGTGCGGTGATAGAAATCGTCCCACCATGGCCAATGTTTAGAGTCCGTATAGGGGAATTGCGAGATCCAAGAATCCGTCTGCTGATTTAGAGTCCGTATAGGGGACTAGCGAGATCCGAGAATCCGTCTGCTGATTTCGAGTCCGTATAGGGGACTAGCGGGATCTGAGAATCCGTCTGCTGATTTAAAGTCCATATAGGGGACTAGCAGGATCCGAAAATCCATCTGGTGATGTAGAGTCCGTATAGGGGACTAGCGGGATCCGAGAATCCGTCTGCTGATGTAGAGTCCGTATAGGGGACTAGTGGGATCCGAGAATCTGTCTACTAGTTTAGTGTCCGTATAGGGGACTAGCGAGATCCGAGAATCCGTCTGCTGATTTAGAGTTCGTATAGGGGACTAGCGGGATCCGAGAATCCGTCTGCTGATTTAGAGTCCGTATAGGGGACTAGCGGGATCCGAGAATCCTTCTGCTGAGGTAGAGTCCATATAGGTGACTAGCGTGATCCGAGAATCCCTCTGCTGAGGTAGAGTCCGTATAGGGGACTAGCGGGATCCGAGAATCCGTCTGCTGATTTAGAGTCCGTATAGGGGACTAGTGGGATCTGAGAATCCGTCTGCTGATTTAGAGTCCGTATAGGGGACTTGAGATGAATGTGAATTTGTTGAATAGACTTTGCTGATAAAGAGGTGGTGATTCTGGTGGTTCACCGCGGACCAAATTGCTGTTTTGAAGCTGTATACTGCTTGGAGTTGTAGTTGACTTTCGTAGGGTGTGGGCACAGTTGACTGCGGACCACATTCTGCTGGGGATGAAATGCCTGAATTGCCCATGCTGTTGACTTTGTGTTGGTACATGTTATGTGTATGCTTCGCAGATACATGTGCTCGTGTGAGAAGTGTGAAATTGTGCTTGTGGTGCTTTGTGATTTGAAAAGCAGATTTTCATGAGAGAGATTTTAAAAAGATGGAGAAATTGCTTTTGTGTGTGATGTGATTTTAAAGGTGCTTTTGATGAATGATGTTCATACCTTCACTTACCATGGCCACTTGATTTGGGATAGATTTCTAATGCCGTGGCTTTGATGAAGGATGTCGACACTTTTGATGAAGATGAGTCGCTTGTACTTTGATGGAGTATCAGTGAGATGACATTCTGGGATGGGTTGATGAAGGTCGTCAAAAGGCTGCCTACGTATATCAGTGAGATGACATTCTGGATGAAGTGATGGAGAATGCTGGGGAAGAAGCTAAGAGCAAAATAAAGCACATACTTTTTACACAAGCAAGAAAAAGAAAAAAAAATCTTTATGTCGTTTTTTTTTTTTTTTTAGTTCGTGGGTGAACCATTTTAACCATTGTGTGTTTGTAAAGCCAACCCAAGATCAAATCATGTTCGGTCGAAGTCCGGATTACCTTGTTGAATTCTGTCGCTGTTTCCATTGTGCCCAACCAAGATTGATGTCTAGCCCCAGGAGACTTGCCGATTGTGGGGATCCAATAGACTTTTGATGTCGAGATACCAAGGGGTTGCTGATTGTAAAGCCCCTAGAATACCCTTGATGCCAAACTTTTAGTGACTGGCATAGCCCCAAGATAAATCAGTTCTTGGCCCATTCAAATAAATCACCTTTTTTTATTGGCGTGAGCAAGCCCCAAAAGAAGATTATTAATACCAAGACTCGAGAGATTGCTAAAACCCAAATGTCATGGACTTGTTGTTTGCGAGCCTTGAGATGGTGGAATGTGAAGACCTTTCGATGTAAAGCCCCAAATTATCTTGGAATCGGCTCGGCATTGAGAGCAGATGCACTGTCGGGTAGAATTCTTGATAGGGATCTCCTTCTTTCTCTTACTGGGGAGATGAATGGCCTCATTGTGGTCGGTAGCCAAATACAGTAATGTCTTGTGGTGCCGTCGAGGTCGCGGATGATAAGGTCTCAAATGGGTATGCAGGCTTGAGTTTTCTTGAGTTGAACTAAAGACGGATCTTCGGATGCAACAAGTGCTTGAGGCGCAAGAGCCACACTTTTTGCTTTTGATCTTGGAGAAGGGGGTGCTGAATTGCAAAAATATTGGGATTGGCCATGGTATTTCCTGCTATAACCCTGTTTGGATAGAGTTTAACATATTGAATATTTTTCCTTTTCTCTAAGACTTTCTTCATAACCTTGTCGTAAGTCACAACATAAGAATCATCAAATTCATTCATAACATCGGAGCCCTCCTTTCAAACCAGAAGACCTTTAACGTGAAGTACTAAGAGACCTTTGAAGCTTGATCGCTTTCATGAAGCCATAAGACTACTCCCAAATTGCATTGCTCGGGTACCATTGCCCAAAAGCTTGTTAATTGCGAAGCCCCAATATTTCCCTTTGCTTGGATTGTTGTAATGTCGTAGCCCAAAGGATTGTAGATTGCGAAGTCCCTTGAGACTTTTGGTGCCAAAATAATTGAGGATGCCTCCAACGTTGCATATGGCTTTGCTAGGGCCATTGTTGGGAGGTGAAGTGAATTTCTTCTTGCCAAGGGAGACTTTCAAACTTGAGTGTAGCCCCTAGAGTGCCACCATTGATTATAAGTGGAGCAATAAAGGCCCATCCTTGATTGGGGGAACAGGCACAAGCACACATGACTTGAAGGCCCTTCGACATTCCTTTTAAGAGACTTTTAGGATAGTCGCACATCTTTCTTGAGCGTAGCCCCTAGGGCTCATTAACTGTCAAGCGTAGTAAAAGAAGTTCTCGTTCTTGAGTCACATAGCCCCTAGGGTGTCATCATTTGTAGAGCAAGCGACTCGTCCTCGTGTGGGGGAACAAGTATAAGAGGACAAGGCAAGAGCTACTCCATTTCTCGGGAAGCCTTTCAATATACTGTAGGGGTACATGCTTGGAGAAGCTTGAAAACTGAGTCACACGTTGTTGCCATTTGCTGCCCAAACCAATTGACTCACTGGGGACTTTTTGTGCAACCTCGTACCCCTCAATGATGGGCTCATTCTTGGATGGATCTTGGTTACCATGGGGTTTCTTTCACATGAACCCAAAAATGAACATTGTCGGAGAAAACTCTTACCAAATAACCTTTGATTGTGGCATGCCTTATCGAGCCCTTTGAAATTCCGGAGTTGACTCAGCGGGGAATTGACTTGCTGAGGAGAGTCAATGTAGAACTTGTCTTCTTTAGAGGCCGGGGATCTCCATTTCTCTTTCCCGTCTCTCTCTCACTCTCTCATCATTTTTTTTATGACGCACCCTATTTTTTGCCTAGACCGCCCTTTCGGGTTTTCAATCTAGAGGGCATCTCTTTTGCGTCTTCATTTTGACTCGATTAATGAGGAAGTGTGCATTGAATCTAGCTGAGGAGATAAGACATGTGATTTTACGGTGGAGACCTTTTGTCACTAATGAATAGTGACATTGACTTGACTAGGGAAGTGGTCCCTAGTATTGACTTCATGTATTTATATTTTTTGAATGACTCACGAAGGCAAGTAAGTCATTAAGAGAGAAGAGAAAGAAAGCCCCAATTTGATTGCAAGAAACCAGGAGCGTAGCTAAAAGAGAAGAAGCCCCTAGACTCGACAAGGAACAGAAAGCGATTCCAAATATAAGAAAGTTGTTCAATCTTGAGGTGATTGATTCATTGGCAAATGACTCGTACAAAGATGTCTTGACAAGTTCAAGATGAAGGCCAATCACCATAACGCATTAGGAATAAACATATCTTCTTTCTTGAAAGAGACCGGACCCGCAGGTTGCCTACGTTCCTCCAGTGTAGAGGCTCAGGTCACCGTAGTTCTTGTGAATACTCCATTCGCCATGATGATTGTTGATTTTGCTTCGTCCTTCGTTGGAGAATGATGATGATGATCTTGATGTGAACTTCTTTGAATGAGGGGATTTTTATTTTTTTATTTTTTTTGTGCTCTAAATTTTTCCTAGGTTGATTTGAGGATTTCAACCTAGCGAGCTCTTTTTTTTTTTAATCCCCCTTTGAAACATTGCTTGATATTTCTTCATGGTTGTTGCTCCATCTTGCTTTGGCACTTGATGTCTTGGATTTATCGTTGATGTTGTTGTTGATGTCGTTGCCTTCCTCACGATGTTTAGCCCCTAGGCGTTCAAGTGATGGCCTTCATTCTAAATCTTGTTTAAACATTTTTTCATCATTTTGCCAAGAATTAGATTGAACAACTTGGAAGAGTGTATGAGGACAAGAACGACTTTTTATCTGATAATTAACTCAAAATTTAACATGGGACGAGAGAAAACTTTAATGCACACATTAGAGGACTTTGACTCTTTTTTTTTTTAATTCCTATTACTAGGTAGAGAAAGTGAAATGAAGATTGTTGTCGTCGTCTTTGCCGTTGTAGTCTCCTTGTAGCATGATCTCTTGTTGAAGCCCCATTTCAAATCTGAGCCTCTTCCTTGATGAGTTTCTCTTCACCTAAGGTAAATTCACCAATGTCGATCAAATCTTGGATGATGTTTCGGAGAAGGAAGCATTCCTCGGTAAGATGGCCACTGTGTTGATGATAGCCACAATATTTATGATGGTCATGGTTGGGATGCATCGTCTTGGGTTTGTACCCTTCTAAAGGCTTGATCTTTCCACTTGCCAACAAAGTTTCAAATGCCTCGGCTTGGGTAACTCCTAGGAGAGGAGTGAAAACTCGGTTGTCGGCGGTACTTTTGTGGCTTTTGAGGGACGGGTCAATTGAGCATGTTTTACCGTTGACCTTTGCCTTGTTGTCGGTGAACTCTTGCAGACGGGCTTTGAGTTCGGAAACCTCTTCCTCGTGAATTCTCCTCTCGAGATCAAAACTGGCTAGCCATAATTTGTCCTTGCGGTGGGCATCCTCGACAAGTCTATCCATTTGTTCCCCCATGGCTCTTATTATGTTGAAAATCCTTTAGTTGGACACGGAAAAATACCCACCATTGTTGTTGTTGCCGTTGGAAGCCATTTGATCTATTGGAAGAACACGGTTGATCTTAGGTTGGCCCCACAAATACTTTTTGAATAAAATAAATTAACCCACAAACAGGAAAAGACTCAACCACATAAGGAAAAATGACTCTTTTTTTTATTATTTATTTACAAAAGTAAGAAGGACGTAGTCCTTTTTGGGGTTTCTAGAAAAAATAGTGGAATCGTCACACTAGTATATAAACCTTCTCGCGGTCCCATATACTTATCGGATTCTACCACGCTTGTGATACCTACATGTGATGGGATTAAACTAAATTAATGTCATAAAGCATACATGCGGGGACGGATTTTTAATTTTTGTCCATAATAACCACTTGGGGACGGAGTTTTATTTCGTCCATAATAACCACTTGTTTCTTTTGGAAACGACATGTATGATTTGATGACATTAGTTTAGGGAAATCTCAACACATGAAAACCGACTTGGTCACGGAGTGTTAGACCCTAACTAGAATTGTGTTGGCTTGTGCTCGGCTAATGAGAGGCTTAAGGTCACCCCCGGCATGTAGTCGTGAACTATGCAACGGGTTGAGGTTTACCGCTTCGAAAGAGTCAAGGTCGGGTGGAGCTTGAAACTTTCTAGGACGGGCCTCGACGGGTTTGGAGTTATGAACTTGTGCGACTCGATTGTGAGCAATTGATAGGAATATGTGCATGTAGTGTGAGGTCAAGCCACGTGACAAAATATTTTTTTTTCAAATATTTTGTGGGGAGTACCTGCAAATCAGTGGGTTCAAGGGATTGCCTTGACCCTAAATAAAAATTCTTTCCCCTGCAGAATTCGTTAGCACAGAAACATGGAATTGAAGGACAAGAAACGAGGTGGGCGATTCTGGTGGTGAAGGTCGGAGGCGCGCGCCTTAGGCCAAGAAGGCCAGAGGTGCACGCTTCCCACCTTTTTCCACCAGAATGCCCAGAATGCAGAAATAAGAACACCAAAAGCAGAAACGCAAGTTTAACCCTCTATATCATCCCCAGCGGAGTCGCCACTGTAGATACCCCGGGGAAACCACAACTTGGCTAGAGCGGTGAATTATCCTAGGATGTCTAACTTATTTTAATTTGTAGAGTCGCCACCTATGTTATTGAGGAAACATAAAAAAACCTAAAGAAATGGCCTAATTTAATATTACGAAACTAGAGATTCGGGAAAAGAAGGGTTCGGGGGTTAGGTGACGGAGTGGGAAGTACTTAAACACCCACTCCGCCCCGCTTACGCGGGTTTTGTTACTATTGTTGTTCTAATGCTAAATGTCCTTCAAATAATACGAGAAACGTGCTAACAATTGTAAGGGAAAGAAAAGGGAAATAAAAGATAAATTGTTTTATTATATTAATCCTAAAGATTACATATCAAACTATTCTAACAATTACATTAATATGAAATGGGGAAATTAAAGTGGTGTTTAGAATGTTGGAATGTAACATTGACCAATCTTCAATAGTGAAGTGGCCTTTTGGTTGTATTCCTTTTTATGGAGATTGCATACACTAGTAAGACACAAATAAAATAAGAGAATAAAATTTGTACCTTTAAAGGAGAACTTCAAACTTTCACTTGAGAAGAGTTTTGTGTAGAGTTTTGTTGCTTGAATTGTTGTTGAATAGAGTTCTTTGTAAAGACTTCTTGGGGAGAAATGTGTGTAGTGTAGATGTAGATGTAGAGAAAGTTGGAGTTGGGTCCTTTCTAAGGTAAAAAGAAGAGGTTTTTATAGGTGAAAAGGAGAGGAAAAGAAGACTTTTAGACCAATAGGAAAATAGAAGAGAATAAAATAATATATAGAAAATAAAATGAAATAAAGATAAAATCATTTGTTTTTGGAAAATGCTAGAATAAAGGATTTGGGAGTTACAAAATAAAGGAGGATGAACTTGGAGGTAAAAGAGGTCTTTGTGAACTAGAAAAAAGAGGGAAAAACACTGGGATCCGTAACTGCCAAGAGGGGAGGCGCGCGAATCCCTCTTTTGGGGCGAGACGCGCGCGCGGTCCATTGACAGTGTCGGAGGCGCCCGCGGCTGAAAAGGACAGAATGACAGAAATGACTCTAAAGTTAATTCTGTTATGCAGTTTAGTCCAAAACTTACGGAATCAGTTAGGAACTTAACCGAAGTAATAGAAATTAACAAAAATAAGTTAAATAAAAATACTATGTATGCAATCGAGGTGAGAGGTCCAAGGCGGGGTGTCTACAGGGGTACTCAGAAAGATCAAATTTTTCATTACCAAAGAAAGGGCACACACGCTCGGCTATGGCTTCCATATCCTCTTGGGTGAGGGTATCGGAAACACTCTCGGACTCGAAAGTGAATGTGAACAAGTCTTCCTATGTGACCTTGCGCGGAATGCAACCCATCTTCTCGACCAAGAATTCCTCGGATACCACGGGTTCCTTCGTAGAATACCAGTTGTTGATCGGCTTGGAGCTTGGCTGGATCTCGCTGATAGTTTCCTTTCTCACGTTGGTGTCGTAGATGGCATTTACTTAGCACTCATCCATGATGGCCAATTCTTCAAACATCTAGGCTAAATCCGCCAATTCTTCCCCTACGGTAATCTCTGTTTTGGATTCTATGGTCACCTTCTTTCCCCACCATTCTCGGGGTGACATGGGAGTTGGTTCCCCTTCGGATTTTTGGATCTCACAGTCGGCAAAGATTTCGAGACCGGGCTTTCTGATGCCTTTGCTGTTAACCCATGGCTCGGGAAAGATTATGTACGGAACCTCTTCCCCTTGACGGACAAAGTAGCCATTTAGTGTCTTGCGGTAAGGCCTCAAATTGGGAATCTCATAATGATGGCCTTCCCTACGAGCTCGGGCCTTTTCATTCTTGACAGCTTGCTCGTGTTTCAAGTCATCTCTGGAAGGTTCGTATCCCAAACTGAATTTTTTCTTGACGAATGGGACCTCCACGGGTTGCATTCTACCCTGTTGGTATTTACCTAGGCCTAAACCGGGGAAGTAGTACATATTCCACATCATACGGAGGACCTTACGATTGCCGAGGGTCGAAGATCTTTTTCCCCCTTCTTTGTCAATGGCGTTGATTGAGACGCCGGAGAGAGTAGAGTTTGATAAACCATGCTGAATTTGGTGAATGGGTTCCCCCTTTCTGTGGATAGTGATGTTTTCTGCGATAACGGTCATTATTTCATCCCCATTTCTGAACTTCACACACTGATGGAGAGTCGAAGGGACGGCGTTAGAACTGTGTATCCATGGGCGGCCCAATAGTAAGTTAAATGAAGAAGTCACATCGAGCACTTGAAACGGGACGAACATGACCATGCTACCAAATTCAATGTCTATTTTCACCATACCCATAACTGTGCAGGCCATGCTGTCGTAACCTCGGATTACTTGGGTAGAAAGCTTCAAATCTGAATTCTTAAGCCCCAGTATTCACATGATTCAACCGGGCATTAAGTTGAGTGCGGAACCACCGTCAACCAAGACTATTGAGATAGGTCTCCCCCTTGCTCTCACCTTGAGATAAATGGCCTCATTGTGGTCGGAACCAAATGGTGGAAGGTCCATGTCGGCAAAGGTGATGACATTGCCAAAATGAATGTGGCCTTGTGAATACCCCTTTCCGACGATGCGGGCGATTCATGGGAAGTCTTTATTTTATTTATCTTTTCTATGGGATTAGGATATTCAAGTTGGCATTTAATATATTAAGAGTCGCCACGTTGTTTTTATTGAGCTAAAACATTGAGAAAAAGCTAACAAAGAGGGTTCGGGGGTCAAGTTACAACAAGAGAAGAATATCAAGTAATCACTCCTATCGCCCGAGAAATCGGACTTTCTATCATGATGAATGTGTTAGTAGTGTGTTAGTGATTGAGACCGGATCCAAAGATTGCCTACGTTCCTCTCGTGATGAGAAGCTCAGGTCAGCATAGTTCGCACATAATCGGAATAGGGAGAAAGAAGCGGGATCATGCATAAAAGGGGGGAGGAGAAAGAATCATGCGAGATGATCACATCCTAGAGTAATGATTATACCATTGATAGGATCAATGTGTAGTCCTCATATTCATCCTTGGAGAATTACTGATCATGGGAATATTTACCTAAAGTTTAGGGTTTAGAAGTAGTTCCTAGATCTTGGAGATCATCATCGGCTATACAATATGAACAGGGATTAAAACATTAGATCTAGCATGTTATGCATGGGATAAGCCGTAGATCTAGCATAATAATAAGAACATCATGAAACATGTATGAAATAACACATAAGCATGAAGATCGCTACCCTAGTTATAGAGCATATTATGAATTCTAGCAAGAACATGAAGAACATGTTATGAATCATATGAATATAGATGTATAAACATGATGAAACTAGCATAAATAAGATCTAAACTAAGAAAACATGACAAATTCTTACAAATCTTGACAAGAACAAAGTCGAATCTCTCGCGCGGATTCATCGGACCTTCAGGATTGCTATAAAGGCTTGAAGAGAGAGTTCTGCCGTTAGTTTGGCTTGTAGAACTTGGGGGGAGAGAATTGTGTATCGAATTATGAACCGAGGTCATCTATTTATAAGAAAACTTGATAGTGGCCACCCGGCCGGAAGACTAGCTGCCCAGCCGGTCAGATAGATTGGCATAATTTTCGAGCCTCTGATCAATCTGGACTCTGGAGGATGATGAGATAACGCCTATCTTCGATTCCTCATCCGATCAGTCATCAACATCTTCTTATCTGGATTTTCATGAAATCCTGGATAAGTCCTGCGCAGTTCGTAAATACCTGGGAGGTCCCTGTGAGTTCTAGAATGCCTAATAATTCATTTTCAGGTTGCTTACTAACGGTAGCCCCTCGGCGACGTTTCTTGCAAGGCATGAAGGGTCGTCGATTAAGAGAAAGAACCGATCTGAAACATGAGTTCCAAATCGAGAGAGGAGTGAGAAAGAATGTGACCAAGTTGGTCGAGTGGCTGAACCTTGGTCAGGCTACCTACGTATCCAAGTGGAATCAAGCCAATCGTAGTTCAAGACCTGTGGGAATAGAAAGAAACGAGATGCCGTCTTTTGCTGGGGATAATCAAGCATTCGTGAAACAATAAAGTCGCGTGGACCTTACTGGGGAAAGGAGGGGAGGCCCTACGCACGGTTCGACAAGAAGTTTTAAGAATCGAGAACAGAACTAGGGATGAATTCTAACTTCCTATAGAGCGCGCGTAATCGATGGATTTTGGAGAATTAGGGTTTACAGAGGTTTCCGGCCTTTCATTATGGATTGGTGATTTTTATAGAGGTCTTCCGGACCCATTTTAGAGAAGCTTTAGAAATTTTATAGAGGATTTCCGAACCCAATTTTAGATTTTAGAAATTTTATAGAGGATTTACGAACCCAATTTTAGATTTTTATAAAGGTCTTTCGGACCCAATCAGGGCTTACGGAGGTTCCGACCTTTAATTTATAATTTTTAGGGTTTACGGAGGTTCCGACCTTTTAATTATAGATTAATTTGAAGATTTAGGGCTTACGGAGGTTCCGACCTTTAATTTATAATTCTTAGGGTTTACGGAGGTTCCGACCTTTAATTAAAGATTAATTTTTAAGATTTAGGGCTTACGAAGGTTCTGACCTTTAATTTATAATTCTTAGGGTTTACGTAGGTTCTGACCTTTAATTATAGATTAATTTTTTAGATTAGGGCTTACGGAGGTTCCGACCTTTAATTTATAATTCTTAGGGTTTACGAAGGTTTCGACCTTTTAATTATAGATTAATTTGGTAATTTTTATAGAGGTCTTCCGGACCCAATTGGTTAAATTTTGGTTAAATTTGGCTAACGGGGCCAATTTTGGATTAAAAATAAGTTAAGGGGCTAAATTGCAAAATCTGGGGCCTGGGGGAGTAACTGGCCACGTGGCCAGTCCCTTCGATTGGTTGGACCTTGTTGACGAGGATCGCTGATGAGCGCGCGAGGTGGAGGGCTGAGATCGTGCCACGTCGCCCGGGAGGACTGGCCGCGCGGCTTGTCCCTTCGCTGGACAGACCCTACAAACAGCCGCCGGTTGTTGCTTTCATTCTTCACTTTCTTGATTTCTTGCCGAGGAAAGAGAGAAAAAGAGAGGTTTTTGAGATATTTTGTTGTTATAGAGATGGATTTTAACTATCTTTTTGGCGCGGATCAACCATATGAGTACGGTGCGGGTGTGGGAGCACAATTCGAGCAGGCGAAGGGGCGAACCCGCCTCAACAAGAGGGGCAACATCAACTGCGGGCAAGGATGGCTTCTCGCAACTTCTGTCCCGATGAATGGCACTTCACCATGGGACAACACTTTGACTTGTACGTGGGGCCAAACAAGCATTGGTCCGGTGGGAACTTGATGGAGACGAAGGAGGTAATGATCTCGCTCTTAGCGCTTTTGGGTATTCTTGTGTCTTTTATTTAATACTTGCTGTATTACTTTTGAGACTGTTTTGAATTAAATTAATCGTTCGTGATTATTTAATTTTCTGGGATTTGTTGATTATTTTGGGGACGTCGCGCAAGTAGATAAAACAAAGCATCCATGAACACTTTAATTTATATACTGCCAGTTTGAGTAATGTACCTTTGCTGTGTTTACTTGCAGATGATGAAATCTTGCGGATCCACGAAGGCCGTGGGAGAGATATGGAACATGCTTCCGCCAGGTGGCGTGGTCAGAGAAAGGATTCGAGATTTGGGCTTCGGCCCATTTTTTGATGCTGTGCAGGTGATTGGAGGAACCCAGAAGGTGATAGGCCTGGTTGAGATGATGAGGGCGTATTGGTGGGATACTACCCACACGTTCCACTTTAGTTGGGGATAAGTTACAATTACTCCCACCGATTTCGCAGCCATCACTGGGCTGTAATTTACTGATACGCCCCTGCCATTTGATGAGGGCCTGTCTAAGGACTTACATCGTCAGGTAGAGTTGATTGGGATACAGCTAGGCAAAGGTGTTAAAGGCAACGACTTTAAGGCAGGCCGTCTGAGGACCTTACTAGAGGGGCCCATTGGAGACTTTGTTGAGGGCGTCAGCGATACTGATTGTCTGGTGCGAGCCATTCTATGGTATAGCTTTTCACAGACTCTATTCCCGAGTGTGGGAACCTTTTGTCGATTATCCTTGTTGGGTGCTCTGGATGATTTGGAGCAGGTGAGCCAGGTCTCATAGGGCGGAGCCGGACTAGCAGAGATGTATAGAGCTCTTGATGTCTGTTCGAGGTCGAGAACCTCGTCTTTTGATTGTTTCCAGTTCACTTTTGAGGTATGTCCCCAACTCGATCTTTTTTATACCATGCTTGTCTTTTGTTCAGGACTTTTCATAAACTGAAATGTTGCTTACAGGTGTGGGTCTACGAGCTATTCCATATTGCTCCCTTTACTTTGCAGGGGGTACCGGTGGTTCCGGTTATGAGATTTTGGGTGAAGGAGAACTGGTTGGAGGTTCGCAGGGCTAGGAAGACTCCGGATCTCGGGTCATTGCCTCGAGGCTGAGTGGTGCACTGTACGGGGATTTCCAGTTTTTTCCTTGGTCGGACATGGTATTGGCAGGGGTTGGTCAGGCTCAGGAGTTTACAGCCTCCCGCTGCTTTTTAGTAGGGTTGACTGGGGACGCCATGTACCTTAGCGAGATAGTCTGTAGACAACATGGCAGACATCCGGTAGTGTGGGCCCCGCTTGAGCCTTCGAGGAACATATTGTACCCAGCTAGGCAGAGAGCGAGTGGTGAATACCGAGTGAGGACTCCAGCCCATTTGTATCAGAGTGGGGCTGATTATGAGTGGTTCGTTGAGCATGTGTTGGTAAGCCCACAGGTGTTGGCTAGGAGGTAGGCGGGTGCCTATCCGGCGAGGTTGAACAGAGGTGCTAGGCATGCCATGGATATGCTTCGTTTCCCTGATAGTATCCAGATGAGGAGGGGAGGTGTTGAGGTGGATCTTGATCTGACACCGACTGAGGCTGACGAGGTTACTAGGACCCAGCTTCCTCCGCTTGGAGCTACGGTATGATACCTTTGCTTTCTGCCTTGCGCACACACACACTTTTAGTCCTGTATCTAAACTGTACTTTTTGTCCCAGGTGACTCGGGAAGCTTATATCCGCTCTGTTTGTCGGGGCAATATCTTTGAGAGGCTATTTCAGAGCTTGGCTGCTGCTTGTACCTGTCGTCGGGATGATGTGGTGTTGCCTCAGCGTAGAGAGAGGTCTCCCACAGGGGCTGAGAGTTCGAGGTCTGTTCGGAGTAGGAGCTCGGGAGCTAGTGGGTCCCATCGTATGGAGCTGGGTAGAGAGGATGAGGATGTGGACATCGAGGATTCTGATTCGGACTAGATGTAGTCCTTTGATTTCCTGCACTTTGTTAGAGAGAGGAAAGGAACAGGCAAACAGATATTTATGTACAACATTTTATTTGCTTTTGGTATATAATTAATTAGTATTTTATTTACATGTCTCTATGTTTAGTATAATGCATGAACCCTAGGGGTAAAATAGGGATTTTGCACACTATTGGGCATTTCCACCTTCTCTATTGGACCTTTTTTGTGACTTGTGACCTTCGAAATGTCTGAAATGGGTCCATTCCGGTGTTTGTTGGGGACAGACTGACAATCTGTCTGAACAGGATGATGTGGCCGCCTGGCCAATTGTTGTAGGAGGGACTGGCCGCGCGGCTAGTCCTTGATCTGACACGATTTTCGTCAGATTTTTCCTTGTATGATCAGGACTTGAACTCCTTCATCTATATAATAACAGCCTGCGTAAACAGACGAGGCTAACAGCAGTTTTTCTTCTTTTTGCTCTAGATTTCGATCCTTCCACGCCTTTCTGATGGATAGACACCCTAGGATTTCTGAGGAGCGACAAAACTATTTCATCAAGAGCTTGAAGATCTGGGTTGGGAATATTTCGAGGGCAACCCGTGCAAGATTTGATAGGATATTTGGAATTAAGTGCCTTTGGTCCTTGTATAGAGTTAAGTCTGACGAGAATCTGATTCGTGCTGCTCCTAAATTCTGGGACAACGAGAATCATGTATTCAATTTTTCTTACAATGAAATCACTCCAACATATGAAGATTTTGTAGCTCTTTGTGGTGCGACGGTGACTGATAGGGTAGCCATGCCGCAGCCTCAAGTGCCTCCAGAAATTCGGATCTCCCAACTGCTGAGGGTTTCTATCGAAGATGCTAAAGGCTTGCTGTTGGATGGTAGTGTTAATCTTTGTGAGCTTCCCATCAGGTTTATTAATAGCACGGTAGAGTCTCACACGGCTCTGGATTGTCTGGCACTTTGTCTGTTTGCCTCGATATTATTTCCACCTTACGTATGAGTATGGGTTGTTTCGACATGGTGGACCAAGCTCGAGCTAATCGCAGTATTGTTCCTTGTCTTCTTGGAGAGACTTTGCATGGCATTGGAGAGTTGGCCTTGGGGGCTAAGAAGATGACCAGAGGAAGTACCAGACTGTTAACCTTGTGGCTGCAGGAGAGATTGCGAGTCTTAGAAGATCCTCTCGGAGTAGTATCACCTTGGGTTTGTCAGAGTAGGAGAGTGAGACCGCATTTTATAGGGATGGTTCAGTCTGCATGGGTGACATATCTGGCGCAGGTTAGTACAGCTCAGATTAAATGGATGGTGCCTCATTGTGAGATTATCAGAGCACGGTGGGTTCAAAGCGGTCTTTGCATGATTCGGGTCCCTTCTTTTGATGAGACCACTTACTATTATACAGTGCAGGTGTGCCGTCAGTACGGGATGCCTCAGATTATACCCTCTTTATGGGAGGAGACTAGTAGCAAGGTTACCGACCAGATACTCCCTATGAATAATGGGATTGTAGTGCTCCTGGAGCGATGTTGGCCTTATGATCTTATGCCCAGCACTCTCTGTATACAGCGACCACGTGATATACTTCTGTCTTGAGAATACTTGGACTGGTACCAGACAACTTTGGGGAACATGGGACAGACTTTGAGAAGATTGAGACGTAGGGTGGTGGTCCCTTATGTCTCGAGCAGACACTTGAGGGAGGACGAGAATGTACAATGGGAGTTGGAGACCGAGTTGGCTCAGCTAGCGCCTACTGAGAGGAAAAGAGAGAGAGAAGGCCCAAGTGGGGTGACTCAGCTTAAGAAGGCTTTATTTGAGGATCCTACTAGACGGGCTAGACGCGGACAAAGAGACAAGAAACTGAAGAAGAAAGAGGAAGAGGAGGAGGAGGAGGATTGACTCTGAGTATCCAACCACAGTCGCTGCAGACACATAGTTTAGATTTTAGTTTGTTTTAGTTTATTTAAATTTCAAAGCAGGTTATTTATTCGCAGGTTCTTTCGAGCTTAGACTCATCAAATAAATGTTAACGTGTAGTGACTTGTGAAAATAGAGATTTCTCTTTAGTAATAAACAGATTGTTTTCTTTATTGACATTTTGTTCAAACCAGATTTGGGATTTTATTTATTTTTGAGATCGCACCTTTGAAGGCTGCCTACGTTCCCCTTTTACAAGTAGGGCTAAGGGGCTCAGGTCACCGTAGTTCATTTCTGATTGTAGGGAAGATAGAAGAGGGGAAGTAGAGAGACTAATTTTTTTATTTTATTTTTTTTACAAAGGGGACGGCCGTTGTAGAAGACCGTTGATGGAGAGCTCCGCTGGTGGAGAGTACCTCTGATGAAGAGTACCATTTGTGGAGACTGACCGCGGTGGTTCGTTGTAGTAGCGATGGAAATTGTAAACCTTGGCTGGGAGGAGGCCATCGTTGTCCGTGTAGACCCAATCTTCGTTTTGTCTGGTTAGTCGACCAGTCTCGATGAGTTTTTGAACTTTTTCCTTTAACTCGTGACAGTCGTCAGTGCTATGCCCTTCATTTTGGTGATAAGAACACATTCTGTTTGGTTCGAAAACTTGTAGCGTCAGAGTAAGACCAAATTCTTGCGTCGACGGTAGTTTACCAATCTTTACCAGTGTTTTGAACATGAGGCCCAATGGTAGATCCGAGCTTTTGCAATGTCGGAAACTGATGGGGGATCCATTATGTGACTTGGATTTCCCATGTGGTGGTCGTAAAGTCGGTGTATTCGCTAAGTGGCCCTTTAGATGAGTTAGAGCCAACTCACACTTCTGATTCCAAACTTCTTCTGAGCAATTCTGTAATTCTTTGAGGAGCGGGTCTCCCTCTATGGGGAGGCGACTGATGTAGTGCAGTAGACCTATGAGCTTGGTTCTTTGATTTTCTTGGTGAGGGGGTGACATCATGATTAATTCTCTGATCTTCTCGGGATCGGCTTCGAACCTCTAGCCCAACCTGTAGCCTAGGGCTTTTGTCTGAGTAGTACCATATATGTATTCCGACGGATCGAGGAGCATTCTCTGACTTCTCAGAATGTTGAAGAATTTCCGCAGATCTTCGATGTGACCGTTTTGGAGTGCAACACTAGGTCATCTATGTAGACGTCTGTATCTGATAGCGATCTTGTTGGCATGTGGTAAGAGTTTCCAATGTCTTTCCATTCTAGGAATCTGTTGGCGTGACAATAACTTCCCCATGGCATATGAAAGAGTATTTTCTCATCTTTTCGTACCGCGGTGGGTATCCGATTTTTACCGGTGAAACTTTCAAGGAATGATCGGACATCTCTATCTTCAGCGGATTCTAACAGTGTTTTCAAGTCAAATGGTGGGAACCGATGTCTGGGACTCAACTCATTGATACTCATGATGTCTATATGAATTGTCGCCTTCTTTTTGTATTTCTTTGCGGAGATGGTGTCGAGTAACCACCTTGGCCAGTATGCGAACTTGATGAAGTCCCTTTGTAGCAGTTTTTCTATATCTCTCACCATGCAAGGGGACCATTTGGGCTTGACTGGCAATATCGCTTGCTTTACTGATCCAATGTCTGGCGTTGTCACTTGTTCCCATTTTCTATCCGGCGTATCGTCATAGGACCATGCGAAGATGTCTTCATATTCTCTGAGCAGTTTGATCAGTGCTTCACGTTCTTCGTCATGGAAGAAGCTCCCAATCTGAGTCCACTTCGGCTTGTCTTGTCTTTCCAGATTCACACATGTTAACACCTCATCGGCAGCTTGGGCTCGGCTTTCCTTTTGTTCATAACCTTCTTTGAGATTTCTCGGATGTATTCGTTCTTAAGTTCGCTTGTGTATACATATTTTAATGAATCGTTATTAACAATTGGTATATCATTAGGTTGATTAGTTAATTTATCATTTATAAGAGCGGCTATGACAGGATACTCGGAAAAGTCGAGATTTTCGATTAGTGCGCGAGGAAAGACATTGTTTGCAATTACATCATAGTCTTTTGACTTGAGGTCATTAGACTTAGCCAGAGACACGAACTTATAAGTGAGAAAAAGAGACCTAGCTGACCTAGGGGGAATTGACTCTTTGGGGGATGAACTGACCAGCCCCAGGTTCTCAATAGCAGTAGTCACAGGTCGATATTCGATAACAGCCACGATATCGTCTTCGAGGCTTAGGTGCTGGAACAAATCTTGGCCATCCCACGACTCTGCTTCTTTGGCTTCACCTACTAAAGGCTCGTTGAGTGACACGAAATCAGTATCGTAAGTCAGGTCTTTGTTCACTTTGATGCAGTACTCATTCTGAATGGTGGTAATTCTGCCAGTAGTCTTTCGGGGTTCCATGTATTTTAGCTCTAGATTGGCTGTAACGACCCGAAAACCCGCCTCTATTTTCTTGCTAGTAAATAATTATTTATTTATTTAGTTATTTATTTATTAGTTTAATTATTTTATTAATTATGTGTGCATTTTGTGTTTCATAATATTTTATGCCTAGCATTTTAATTGATCATTTGTGCTAGTGTAGAGTTATTGGGTCTTAGTTGTTAGTGGGGAATAGGGGTTATGTGTTAGTAGGGCTAGAGGGGGCCTAAGTGTAAGATTTTAAATTAATAATCATCAACTCCCTCCCTCTCCCTCACCTTTTCTCTGTTTTCCCTGCACACACACACACTCAATCTCTCTCTCTCTCCTCCATTGTTGGTGAAAAGGTAAGAAAACTCTCCTCTTTCTTCCTTCATTTTAGTCATCTTCCTCCCTCTATTTCTTATTTCTCATTTTATGAAAAATGTTTAGATCGTCGATAGGATCGTGTAGAGCTACGAAATTTCGAATTCCGTCATCTTTCATAAATTCAAAGTAAGTTACTAAATCCCCCTATTTATGCTTAAAATTCATGATGTATGTTGTATGTGTTGATATATGGGTTTATGTTCTTGTTTTAGAAATTTATACTTGAAATTGTGCAAGAACTCATATTAACTTGATTTTGGAATCCATGGAAGAAATTGTTGTTCTTGGAGTGATTTGTGAAGATTAGGTGATGGATTGTTGGATTGGGATGATGAGTTATGTGTTGTTTTATATATTTGGAGTTAAATGGGGGTCTTAATGGAGTTAGAATTGGTTTGGGTCGAGCTCCACAATGGTGGGGAGGTATAAGGGTTGTTATATCAGGATTTAGGACAAAAGGAGTGAAATTCGGGTGGGTCGATCCATTGTGATCAAGTTTTGCAAATCCAATTGAGTGACTTTGTTGAGTTGTTGTGATCATCTTTGTGATAATTGAGGATTTCATACTTTGAGACCCTTTAATTGAAAGTTATTTTACTGATTGAATTGATTTTAGGATAAGACTTGGTCTAGGTTTTATGTGATATCCTATAGTACCTAGAGGGTTGTTTTGGAACACTAAAGTGTTGGTTTTGGTCCGTATGTGATCATGTATGAATAGGTGTAACCTTTTGGGTTCGTTTGGGGTGTTGAGAATTGGTTCGTTTATGAACGGATGTAAAGCGTGATATGGTGATTGGGTACCTGTGGTTTTGATTAGCCTCTTTATGGTGTATTCATTCGGACTTCCTATTTGGAATTCTAGGTGTAAAAATATAGGGAGTTGATTGTCTTAGTACATCTTCATGAGTAAACGTTTTGGGAAATTTTGGTAAAGTTATTGTCAATTGTGAGCGACCGTTTGAGTTGTGCTCCTTATGAGTCACTCGTGGGTATCATCTTTAGGATGAGTTTGGTATGGTCCCTTATCTTGGAATCATCATGTTTTAATGATCAATGTTGTTGGGCTTTCTATGAGTAATCTTGTTTATCGTTGTTGGACTCTTTTATGAGAAACTTCTTGTGTTTATCGTTGTTGAACTCTTCCTGAGTAATCGTTTGCATATTTATGGTGATTAATTGGTATGGTTCCCTACTTTGGAACCTTTGGTTGTTTATCGAGCTAGTATTTATTACTTAGCATTTATTTGAAAGTCCAGCTGGTTATTTTTGTTCGAGTCAGGCAATGGATAATGTTATAATGGCACGAGCCAAGTCCAGTATAGCATCGCCCATTGGTCCTTATTTCCTCATCCAGATTGGCCTTGGTTGGGATGAGCTAGCTTCCTTCGGAAGTAGTCTAGCTAACTTTTTGGGTTTTGACTTTGTGTCATCTCCCCTGTCCTTTGTGGCATGTTACCTTGTTATGGTTCCGGTACCGGGGTTGTGATCTTCAGTTGTTTATGCTACTACGAAGATTGGTTGATTGATTGATTAGTCGGTTCTGTCCGAGGTTCTCTTCAGCTGTTATGCTGCTATGGTTGATGGATTGATTGGTTGGTTCTGACCGGGTTCTTATCTTTAGCCATTTGTGCTACTACGAAGATTGATTGATTGGTTGATGGTTTGGTTCTGCACAGAGGCTTCTTTGTTATATCGGTTTGGTGAAACCTTGGCTCAGTATCCTTTGTAACGTGTTTATTTCAGTCTTATGTGCTGCATGATGAGTTAGTCGTTATTTCCAACTGGTATGGGACAGTTGGCGATAGGGAGCTTTCTCATTTGTTGTTATGTGATTTACTTGTTCAGTTATACCGTTGATTTGCATGATATTATGCCATGTAGCTGCATTAGTAACTTACTGAGATTTTATCTCATCCCGTTTCTTTTATCCTTGTTTTTCCTTAACCCCCCCCCCCAGGAAATCAAGTGGTAGCGTTGTGAGGTCCGTTGTAGCGGGAATCTTCTGAGCAGGTTGATCGCCTTAGGGATAGTTGCTCTTCGGAGCCTTTATGTATTTTATTGTGGGTTCGTAGTCGTTCAGTGTTTTGTATACTCGGTTGTACTTTGGGTATTTTTGTTAATAGTTGTTCTTGCTTCCGCGTTTGTTTCTAGTCTCCGAGTTATAATCTCGTTGAGGTGTTGTTTGATGGTATTGGTTTCATAGTTGAATTCACGCGCCCGGTTTGGTATTTTGCATTTTGGAGATGTATATTATGTAAATTTTATGTTTAAGGATTTTAGTATTTTCCGGGGCGTGACAGTTGGTATCAGAGCCATGGTTTTAGATCTTGGAAGAGAATAAGAACTCTGATATTGAATAGGTTTCAATACTTAGGTGTTACAAGTTTGAGCGGTTTAGAAAACTAAGTTTTCATGAAAGATGAGGTTAAGATAGAAGTTGGTTGAGTTATAAGTCATGATATTGACATCGAGTGTTCCTTCTCTTGTGGTATATCAAGTATAGGATTGGCGCTGATAGTGTGGTTCCATTGGGGTTAGTTGGTTTGAAGACGGAGAGTGTGAGTCTTGGAGGACTTGGCGTGTCTGTTTTGTAAGTGGATGATGTTCCGTGCTGTTTGCGCATGTTTGTCCTCATTCGGTGATTTATGATGAAGTGTATTCTCGAATACGAATTTTCGTGATTTCTTGCGGTGTATAAGGTGATTTAGTTATGTCACCTATTCAGGGTATTGACGAGTTGAGTAGTATGTTTTGGCTTTCTATGTGTCCCGAATCTCTTGGTTGCCATTGATTGGTAGTGAGTATTTCTATACTAGTTTGTGTGACTTTGCTTAGAAGCATAATGGATTATAAGTGGATGCACCTCTTGTGAGAAGTTATATTAGTCTTCATGAAAGAAAAATGTTTTAGAGATTGGAGAAAGCTTAAGGATGAGTATTTCAGGAGATTCCCTTTTTGGTCACTAAATTTGTAAATATTTCCGATCAGTCCCTGTTTAGTTTGGGAAGCTTGGTTGAATAGTGTGGATTGAGATTTAATAAAGTCTTATATAATTCATCGAACTTCGAATTGGGTGATTTTGGGTCTAAACTTGATATTTTCAGGGAGTTCAATTAGGTCGCTATGACGAATTAGTACTTGTCATCTTATATTGGTGAATTAGTAAACTCCGGAAGTTGAGTTATGATACTTTTAGAATCATTTTAGTACATGACTAGAGTTGAGTTAAAGCAATACGAGTTGTGAGTATATTGTGGAAGATATAACCATTAATTATGGTAAGCGCGATAAGTTTAAAGGACTAGACGTATTTTGAGAAGGTGAGAATTTCTCGAGCAATATTAAAGGCATTTTTGGGTTTTAGTGAACAGTTGTCACATGGTCCGGAATCTTTTCTTTGTGGCGTTCTCGTTTGGATTAAGGATTTGTAAAGGAAGTTGGGTATAGATACTTGGGCATATTAAAGGATGCTATAATTTTGCATTTGGTCAGTTGAAATGTTATTCGCTAATTGGATTATTATGTT
Source organism: Campanula takesimana (assembly GCA_026119855.1). Taxonomy (NCBI): domain Eukaryota; kingdom Viridiplantae; phylum Streptophyta; class Magnoliopsida; order Asterales; family Campanulaceae; genus Campanula; species Campanula takesimana. The sequence goes on from JAOWBW010000161.1 coordinate 1,707,850, forward strand.
GGTAATATTGTTTAGCATAAGTAATATTGGGTTAATAAATGTATATGTGAAAGACTAAATTGGGTTAGCCATTGAAGATTTAGAATTTGTTAAAATTCATTTGGGTACATCAGCACGGATTATTAATTTAAATGGGAGTTAGAGGAAATCTTTTGAAGATAAAACTTGGATTGTTTTGCGGACTACTGAGTACTTGGAACTGTTTTAAACCTTCAAAGATTGGAGTAATGTAATGATAATAATTTCAGTATTAATGTTGTTTCGTGGTTTGGACTAGTATCACTGTTATCTTAAAAGGTGTGATCAGTGTTATGTTTTCTTGGAGATATGTTAAGTTTTCCATTATAGTGAGAATTGATAAATCCATTACCTCTAGTGATGCTTCCAAATAGAAATGGAGGTACGCAACGATTTTGGGCAATAAAGTAGTTGTACATGCTTCGAGGATTAATGCTTAATAAATGGAACTACCTATGACTTGGGATTGGTTGTGATTTTATGGATATTGCCTTAGAGGATTATACATTTTATTTCATTTTGGGGCCAAGTTGAAACGTTGATGACAGACTATCAAAAGTTGATGGATATATTTCCTTAGAAAACTAAGTATGAGGTAATGCAGGTAGTTTGAGAAATTCAAAGATTATGACTGTATTATGTTTTATCTCATGAGGAAGTGAGTGTGGTAGTGGAATCTCATTTGATCGGATAGTTGATGACGGTAAATTTTTGAGTATATCATTGAGTCATTGGGTGACAATAATCGTTAGCCCTATTCCTTCTCTTATTTGTCCGGGTAGTAGTATGATTACTTGGGATGATGTCTAGATCGTCAATGCATACGGATGAAACAGAAAAGTAAAACTTATGGATGTTGATGATTTAAGGGTTTATGGTGAGCGTAATGCTAATTAGGATCAAATCAGCTATGTCTCAGAATTGGTGAACAAGTGATAGTCTTGAGAATGTGAAATTTGGGATGAACGAGGAAGTTAACTTTAGGATGTTTGATATGAATATGCTTGAGATATGTATGTGTTCAATTTGTGTGGGTTTATTTGAGTCATGGAATCGATGTCTGAAATCTTTAATAGGTACGTGATTTGGGGTTATGAGTGCTATATGATAATCGATATTTTGTGGCCTCGTTGTGATTGCGTGTGATGATTTTTGATAACTGAATTCGCGGGCGAATTCTTTTTAAGGAGGGTGGATTGTAACGACCCGAAAACCCGCCTCTATTTTCTTGCTAGTAAATAATTATTTATTTATTTAGTTATTTATTAGTTTAATTATTTTATTAATTATGTGTGCATTTTGTGTTTCATTATATTTTATGCCTAGCATTTTAATTGATCATTTGTGCTAGTGTAGAGTTATTGGGTCTTAGTTGTTAGTGGGGAATAGGGGTTATGTGTTAGTAGGGCTAGAGGGGGCCTAAGTGTAAGATTTTAAATTAATAATCATCAACTCCCTCCCTCTCCCTCACCTTCTCTCTCTTTTCCCTGCACACACACACACACACACACACTCAATCTCTCTCTCTCTCCTCCATTGTTGGTGAAAAGGTAAGAAAACTCTCCTCCTTCTTCCTTCATTTTAGTCATCTTCCTCCCTCTATCTTTCAGAGGCCATAACTTCTTCGTCCGGACTTCGTTTTAGGCGTGTAAACTATCGTTTTGAATCTATCTTCGAGTACTACAAGATGGGATAGGTTGTTCAGTGAAGTTATAAGTTTTATACTTCGGGATTTTATTGGGTGTTTGAGGTTAAGAGGAGTTGTATCGATCCATTGTGATCAAGTTTTGCAAATCCAATTGAGTGACTTTGTTGAGATGTTGTGATCATCTTTGTGATATAAGTGAGGATTTCATACTTTGAGACCCTTTAATTGAAAGTTATTTTACTGATTGAATTGATTTTAGGATAAGACTTGGTCTAGGTTTTAGGTGATATCCTATAGTACCTAGAGGGTTGTTTTGGAACACTAAAGTGTTGGGTTTGGTCCGTATGTGATCATGTATGAATAGGTGTAACCTTTTGGGTTCGTTTGGGGTGTTGAGAATTGGTTCGTTTATGAACGGATGTAAAGCGTGATATGGTGATTAGGTACCTGTGGTTTTGATTAGCCTCTTTATGGTGTATTCATTCGGACTTCCTATTTGGAATTCTAGGTGTAAAAATATAGGGAGTTGATAGTCTTAGTACATCTTCATGAGTAAACGTTTAGGGAAATTTTGGTAATAGTTATTGTACCAATTGTGAGCGACCGTTTAAGTTGTGCTCCTTATGAGTCACTCGTGGGTATCATCTTTAGGATGAGTTTGGTATGGTCCCTTATCTTGGAATCATCATGTTTTAATGATCAATGTTGTTGGGCTTTCTATGAGTAATCTTGTTTATCGTTGTTGGACTCTTTTATGAGAAACTTCTTGTGTTTATCGTTGTTGAACTCTTCTTGAGTAATCGTTTGCATATTTATGGTGATTAATTGGTATGGTTCCCTACTTTGGAACCTTTGGTTGTTTATCGAGCTAGTATTTATTACTTAGCATTTATTTGAAAGTCCAGCTGGTTATTTGTGTTCGAGTCAGGCAATGGATAATGTTATAATGGCACGAGCCAAGTCCAGTATAGCATCGCCCATTGGTCCTTATTTCCTCAACCAGATTGGCCTTGGTTGGGATGAGCTAGCTTCCTTTGGAAGTAGTCTAGCTAACTTTTTGGGTTTTGACTTTGTGTCATCTCCCCTGTCCTTTGTGGCATGTTACCTTGTTATGGTTCCGGTACCGGGGTTGTGATCTTCAGCTGCTTATGCTACTACGAAGATTGGTTGATTGATTGATTAGTCGGTTCTGTCCGAGGTTCTCTTCAGCTGTTATGCTGCTATGGTTGATGGATTGATTGGTTGGTTCTGACCGGGTTCTTATCTTTAGCCGTTTGTGCTACTACGAAGATTGATTGATTGGTTGATGGTTTGGTTCTGCACAGAGGCTTCTTTGTTATATCCGTTTGGTGAAACCTTGGCTCAGTATCCTTTGTAACGTGTTTATTTCAGTCTTATGTGCTGCATGATGAGTTAGTCATTATTTCCAACTGGTATGGGACAGTTAGAGATAGGGGGCTTTCTCATTTGTTGTTATGTGATTTACTTGTTCAGTTATACCGTTGATTTGCATGATATTATGCCATGTAGCTGCATTATTAACTTACTGAGATTTTATCTCACCCCGTTTCTTTTATCCATGTTTTTCCTTAACCCCCCCCCCAGGAAATCAAGTGGTAGCGTTGTCAGGTCCGTTGTAGTGGGAATCTTCTGAGCAGGTTGATCGCCTTAGGGATAGTTGCTCTTCGTAGCCTTTATGTATTTTATTGTGGGTTCGTAGTCGTTCAGTGTTTTGTATACTCGGTTGTACTTTGGGTATTTTTGTTAATAGTTGTTCTTGCTTCCGCGTTTGTTTCTAGTCTCCGAGTTATAATCTCGTTGAGGTGTTGTTTGATGGTATTGGTTTCATAGTTGAATTCACGCGCCCGGTTTGGTATTTTGCATTTTGGAGATGTATATTATGTAAATTTTATGTTTAAGGATTTTAGTATTTTCCGGGGCGTGACATTGGCCCGGTCGAATTCGACATCTCTGAAGATTTTAAAGCCTTTTTGTAACTTGCTGTTGTGGTTGAACGATGGCTCTGCGAACTCGAAGTTCGAGTATTCTTCTCCTTCTTTCACATAATAACTATTGAGGGAGAGGCGGTAAGGATTCATATCAGACTTCTTGTAAGGGAGTTGTTTCTTCTTGAGTGCCTCTATCTGTTTCTGCTCTACTTTGTCAGTAGGAGTAAGTGCGTACAATATCCCGAATAGGCCTCTGTGGTCTACTTCTTCGGTTAGCTCTGTAGGTCCTTATAGATTTTTGCCTAGCCCCAGGCCCGGTATGAAGCCCATGTTTCGCAGTATCTTGTAGACAGGTTGCACTTTGTCGGAAGTTCTGGTGAGGTCGTCATCACATATTTGAGCTTGTGCCACTATCTCGAACCCACTGAAGAGTCGGCGATCCTCCTCGTGTTGAATCTGCAGTACTGGTAGTCCTTTTGTATCGGTTCCTTGTGCTGTTACCAGATCACTGTAAATAACTGTTACCTCATTCCCTGATTGGAACTTAACACACTGATGTAAGGAGGATGGAACAACATTGGCCTTGTGGAGACAAGGGCGTCCTAGTAAGTTTGTGAAGGAGGATGGTATGTCAATCACTTGGAAATCTGTAGATAGAGTTTGTGTTCCCACAGTAATGGGCATAGTGACAATCCCCAATACTGATCTGCATGTGGATTCATAAGCCTTGATTGTTTGCTTGGAAGGCCTCAGAGTAGTTGGGTCTATACCCACCACGTCCATCATTCGAGACGGCAGTACATTGATGGCGGATCCGTTGTCCACAAAAGCTCAAGGGATTTTCTTCCCGCTGATTTTGACTGTAATGTGAAGTGGTTCATTATGATCAATGCCAAATGGAGGTTCATCGAGCTCTGAAAAGGTGATGATATTCCCAAAGTGAATGTTGTCGATCATTTGTGTGACATTCTTGGGAGTTGTGTCTGATGGGACCATAGTGGTGGCTAAGTTCTTCTCAAGCATTTGACGGTGAGCTAGAGATGAAGTGAGTAGGGACCAAAGAGAGATGTGAGCTTAGGTTTGATTAAGCTACGTGAGGATGGGATCCTCTTTCTCAGGGTCTGATGTCTCTGACTCTTTATTGAAGACCTTCTTTGTACCCTTGGGGACTGACTGATAGATCTGTCCGGACCTTATGAGTAGGTTGATTTCCGCTCGCACGTCGTATGGAGACTGTGACATTTTTGCAGATTCTGCAAAATTTTTGGCTATAGACAATGGTGGAGATTTAAGTGGAGATTCGAGTGGACCGGAGTCACAATCTCCTAAGAGAGAAGCTTCTAGAGACAATTCATCTAATGACAGCATATAACAAGAAGAATGACTATCATTAATAAATTTTGAAGTACAATCTATCTCCTCATCACTATAAAACTCGGAGTCTGCCACAATAGGTTCGGCTAGATCACCGATGTTTGTTGCTATACTATTTTCATCTAACGAGAGCCTAGGATCTTCGAGTGAGCCGTCATGGATGAGCTTCAAGATATCCTTTTTTAGGGCGAAGCACTCTCTTGTTCTATGTCCAGTGGCTTGATGGTAGTGACAGTATTTCCATAAATTGCTCCCCATGTGTGTATAGTAACCCTTGAGTTGTCTGAGGAACCCCTTGTTCACAAGGTCACGAAGAAATTTCTTCATTGAGATTTTCAATTGATCGACGTAGTCCTCGAGTTCGAGCATGGTGATTTGGTCAATTTCTACCATATTGACATCCATGGCGATGATCTTTCTTGGGTCGGCGATGATGTTGTCCTTGATAAGTCTCTGTACGATTTGCTTGATGGTGAAGCACTCGTTGTTGGTGTGACCGGACACCCCATGGTAGTAGCAAAATTTGGACATGTCACAACCATGCTTGGGCCATTTGAATCCGTGCTCCGCGGGAGTTATCAATCCGATCTTGACTAGTCCTCCAAATAGAGCATTCATGTCTAGCCCCAGTTCGGCGAAGGCGTTCACCATTTCTAGAATACCAATATCGTCTCCGATGAGCTCGACCATGTTGATTCCACCATTATTAGGGAGCGGGTTTGCTATGGTGTTCGGACCTTTAGGCTTTTCAATCTTTCCATCGGCTATGAGCTTTTGTATAGCTCGCTTGAGTAATATGCAATCATCGGTAGTATGGCCGATGTAGTGATGGTACTTACAGAACTTCTTTGCATCAAGGTTAGCCCTTTTAGTCAAGGGTTCATAATTCTCAAGTGGCTTGATCATTCCCTTCTTTAGCAATACTTCAAAGACTTTACTAGTAGGCATGCCGAAGTCGTCGAAATTATCTTCTTTCCGAGGAAAACTGTTTGTCACTGCTTGAACATCAAAGGCGGAGTTTTCTTGGACCATACTCACTTGACCGGCGACTTCTTTGGCTTTGGGAGCGGTACTTGTCGGAGCTTTGTAGCGGAAGGAGGAGTTTCCTGTTTTGGCGGCTTCTTTAACAACACCAGTAATGCCGGCTTCATGTCTGACACCAGCATCAACCATTTCCCACAGATCGGGGAAGTAACCATTACCAATCGCAACCCTAAGCTCGGGTAACAAACACTTGAAGAATATTTGCTTTTGTTCCTTTGCCTTAGGAAGGTATCGTACTTCTGCTAGCTTGTGATTCCACCTCTTGTAGAAGTCAGAGATAGGCTCGCCGGGCCTTTGCATTGTGTTCTCTAAATCAGTACGGTTGACGTGCCAATCTAGGTTTGACTGATACTTCTCGTAGAAAGTAGCGGTGATTTGTTCCCATGTCTCTCTTTCAGAGGGATCCAAACTCAAGAACCAACGTAGAGCGATTCCGTCCAAGGTGGTGTGGAAGACTCGGGCCATTTGCTCGTTAGTACAATCACGAGCTCTTATGGCTAGCACATAACTGTCGAGATGAGTCTTGGGACAAGTAATACCATGGAATGTAGAGACCTTTGGCATCTTAAAGTCACAGGGTAGATCACCCGCATTGCTCGGGTCAATAGTTTTGACTATCGGAGCGGATTACTTGGAGACCGTGTCGGACAGCTTGCGGATCTGTTCTTGTATGGCAACCACTAGAGGGTGATTGGAGAAATCTCTGCTACCATAGACATGAGTAGCAAGAGGAGCAGTGGAGATTGTAGGTACAGCGGCATTGACGCTCAACGGTAGTGAAGGTGATGGCAATTTGGTAGAGGGCAAGTAACTACCCATTAATTTTGGTGACGGTTCATACGAACCCTTGCTGGAGGTTGCTTTAGTAGGAGGAACCCTTTGGTAGTTGGGCACCTTGAGAGGAATAGCATCATCATTGGCAGGGTAAGTCACAGGCATTGTCTCGTCCTCAATAAGAATGGCCTCCCCATTATGGAAACTAGTTGCTACACCTTTCTTCTTCATCTCAGTATGAAGATGATCCTTGAGTTCTTGGTTGACCCTTTCTAAAGACTTGCTTCGATCCTCGAGCTTTGAGACCTTTAGCATGAGGTTGGTGAAGAAAGCATGGAGAGGTGGTGGAATGTCTGAGGGTTTGATAATGGCGGCGATATCTCGATTGTCAGAGACAGCGGAGACCGGCGGAACGGAGATACTAGGAGTAGGAGGCTCTGATGATGGAGACATAGTTGATGCAGAGGCTGAAGACTGAGCTTGCGGAAGGTTGACCTTTGAAGACGACCACCGGAACGGACCCAAACTTGCTTCTCTGTAGAGGTAGTGGACGAGAGGTTTAGGACGGGTGTAGACACCCTATTTTGGACGTTCATTTATAATCACACTACTTCAGTGTCTCGCCTTTGATTTGGGTCAAAACTCGTTAAGTTGGACATGTTTCGTTAAGTTTCTGACTGACTCTGTTAGTTAGGGGCCAAACTGAACATTAAAACAATCGCAGAGGGCAAAAAAGTGATTCCAGCACTTAGATGCCTCGTACGAGACATTGATGTCTCGTACGAGGTATCCCCCTCGATAGTCGGGTTTTTGGTCAGTTTCCTTGTTGATCTTAACCCCTTTTCTTGGCAAACACTCATGCAATCCGGGGAAAATCCCATGGCCGATCCTAGAGTCCTAAAATAACCTCTTGAGAATTAAGTCTTTGATTCCCAACCATAAACAACTCTCCAACTAAAACCCTAGGTCACCAAAAACCTATAAATAAAGGGTTTCTTTCACTCTAAGAGAAAGAGGAGAATTTCTAGACAGCCCCAAGGCCGTTAAACCACCAAAAAAAAGCTCTCATAATCAGTCTCTCTCCCCTACCCATGAAATTTAGAAGATCAAAGGCCTTTAGTCAAAGCCATCCATAGGATTCTTGAAGAAAATGCTTAGGTAAAATCCTTGCTTTCTATCTTCTCATCTCCTTCTTTGCTTTGAAGTAGTGTGATTCCATCAATGGATCAGCCTAGAGCCTTTCTAAACCATGGAGATGGTCTCGAAGCATATGATCCGACATCCCAAATAAATAAGCAATTATTTATTTGTTTGTTTTTCTCTTTTGGTGCATGAATGCATGATTTTGAAACGATGATGATGATGATTTTTTAGCAAGACCAATCCTAGATTGGGTGAATTGGGTGCTCCTTGACCTTCCCAATTAATAACTTAACCCCCGAATCCAGACATCTCGGTCCGTGTTCCGACAATAACATGGTTGCGACTCTCGAATCAATAAGAAGGTAAATCAAAGGACGAAAACATGCCTCGAAGAAAAACCTCACGCGCAAAGAGTGGAGACTCTGCTGGGGATCAGATCACAGTAAGTGGGTTAGACTTGCGTCGAAAGAAATCATCGTTGTTTCAAAATTCTGCATTCTGTAAGAGAATCTGTTCCCAGACTGGGATGCCTCGTACGAGGTATCACTTGTCTCGTATGAGACATCTCAGTTCTGCCTGGCGGATCTGACTCTCTGGTTTGAAAAGGGAATTTTGTTCAGTTCAAACACGTACACAGAGTCTCAGACCTGCTCTCCCCTCTATTTCTGAGTCTTGGGACCTTCCTAACGACGAAGAAACTCCCCATATATTATAAGGCTGTAAGGATCCCGCCCCCGCGCACGGAAAACGCGAAGAGTTTTGGGGGCCAAACGCCAAACACGGTTATCTCACAAAACATAACGGAGTCGCCACTTTTGTTAATTATTTAACCCAACAAAAGAAAAGGTTAGAGATTCTATTAGTTCGGAGGTCAGGTTACGTCTTGGGAAGAGTTTCACGTCACCCAAGCCGCCTCGGACAAAGCCGAGTCTCCCTAATGTTATTTAACGAAAGTGCTTGTGTGTGTGTGTGTGTTTTCAAAATGGGAGAAACTGACTGTTTTGACAAAACTAGTTAATTTTTTAACAGAAAAGGTTTATTTTGCAAACTTTCTGGTCAAAAAGGAAGAAACTGAAAAATGTCCTCCCGGCCAAAGTAGCCGTACGGATGGGGAGGGCTCTCCAAGGCATTTTTACAGTTTATCAGAAAAACAGTCCAGTTTCAGTCAAAACATAGTATCTTTGCTGAAACTGGACTGGAATGTTGATTTCCAGTTTATGATTAATAACAAGACTTTGGAAGGTTCATTCCTATGCACTTTGAACACCAAAGGAACCCCAAAAACAAATATTTGGGTGTGATCAAAGGCAATCATTGGAGAAATTTATGAAAAGTTTATGAACATGGCATTTCGGCCAAAATGACCATTTTGGTGGATAAAGATTGAAACTTTACCACCAAAATGGACTTATTATGCAAGTTTAAACCTTTAGGGACACAAATATAACACAAAGATCAAATCTTTTTGTCCCATACTTGGTGATTTATGGCTAGGTCATGGTTGGGATGATAAAGATTGAAACTTTATCCCCCAATCATGACTCTTATGGCCAAACAAGAACAACATCAACATGAAATGTAACAAATCATGATCATCCTAGGTTTTATCCCATAAATCACACACTAGGTGTGAAGGGCACCTTGAATCACCTCATGATTTGGATCACATACATAGATAATCATAATATATATAGCTTGGAAGGCCAAGACTTGTATAATATATAGATATAGTGCTTGAAATGGACAAGACTTGCAAGAAATGTAAAGTGCTTGAAATGGACAAGACTTTGCAAGAACAAGAAGAAATAATACAATATGAACAAGTAATATTAACAAAGATAAAAGAGAGTTTGAGATGGAGAAAAAGATGGGGAGAAGGAGGCTTCACCTATGATGGTTATGCCTATCGTCCTCCCAATCTGATGGGAGGACGGCTTGGCCGATTTGGGTGAGAGAATTTCAAGGATACTCAAACCTATAAGCATCCCATTTTGATGGGAGGATGGCATAGCCGATTTGGGTGAGAGATTCTAAGGCTACTCAAACCTATAAGCATCCCATTTTGATGGGAGGACGGCGTAGCCGATTTGGGTGAGAGATTCTAAGGCTACTCAAACCTATAAGCATCCCATTTTGATGGGAGGACGGCATAGCCGATTTGGGTGAGAGATTCTAAGGCTACTCAAACCTATAAGCATCACATTTTGATGGGAGGACGGCATAGCCGATTTGTTCTATGGCTGGACCTAGAGGTATAGGATTCCTACGTATCCCTATTCTAGGGAATCAAGCCTAACGTAGTTCGGGTGAGAGATTTTAAAGCTACCCAAACCTATGGGCCTTAGGTGGATATCCATTTATCCTTTCCTAAACAGGCATGGCTCAAAGGCCGGGCTTGGTCAACTTGGCCCTATTCGGAGGGGGTTGACCAAAGGGGGCTGGCATGGCTCAGAGGCTCAAATGATGGGCATGGATCAGAGGCTAGACTTGATCGACTTGGCTCTATCGGAGAGGGTCGTCTCGAGGGTAACTGTCAACTTATCTCATGACGGAGGGTCGACTACATAAACTGGTCAATTTATCTCATGACGGAGGGTCGACTACTCAAACTGGTCAACTTGTCTCATGGCGGAGGGTCGACTACTCAAACTGGTCAACTTGTCTCATGGAGGAGGGTCGACTACTCAAACTAGTCAACTTGTCTCATGCGGAGAGTCGACTACTCAAACTGTTCAACTTGTCTCATGGCGGAGGTGGACCACTCAAACTGGTCAACTTGTCTCATGGCGGAGGGTCGACTACTCAAACTGGTCAACTTGTCTCATGGCGAAGGGTCGACTACTCAAATTGGTCAACTTGTCTCATGGCAGAGGGTCGACTACAAGGATAGTCTTACGTCCCTCTGGACTGCCGGGACATATTGATAGGTTTTCTCTAACCTGGCCACTCTCGGGGACAAAGGTTTTCTTAACCTAAACATGACTATACTGGTCTTACGCCCTACCAAGGGATGCCGAGGCGATAACGTCTTAACTTTCATCCTGGACATACGAGGTACGACCGGGACTTTCACGATTTCACTTTCTACCCTGGGCTTACGAAGTACAGCCGGGTCGACAAAATCCAATGGTCTTACGTCACGCCGGACGGCCAAGGATGAATCTTACGGGGCCTAATGGACTTATGTCATTCCGGACTGCCAAAGGATAGGTCTAACCTAATGGACTTACGTCACGCCGGACGGCCAAGGACACAATCTCACAAAACCTAATGGTCTTACGTCACACCGGACGGCCAAGGATGAATTTTACGGAACCTAATGGTCTTACGTCACGCCGGACGGCCAAGGATGAATTTTACGGAACCTAATGGTCTTACGTCACGCTGGACGGCCAAAGGGAAAATCTAACGAAACCTAATGGTCTTACGTCACGCTGGACGGCCAAAGGGATAATCTAACGAAACCTAATGGTCTTACATCACGCCGGACGGCCAAAGGGAAAATCTAACGAAACCTAATGGTCTTACGTCACGCCGGACGGCCAAAGGACAACTCATAACCTAATGGTCTTACGTCACACCGGACGGCAAAGGGCAAGTTTAACGAAGCCTAATGGTCTTACGTCACGCTGGACGGCCAAAGGGCAAATCTAACGAAACCTAATGGTCTTATGTCACGCCGGACGGACAAAGGGAAAGTTTAACGAAGCCTAATGGTCTTACATCACGCTGGATGGCCAAAGAGCAAATCTAACGAAACCTAATGGTGTTACGCCACACTGGACGGCCAAAGGGCAAGTTTAACGAAGCCTAATGGTCTTACGTCATGCCGGACGGCCAAAGGGCTAATCTAACGAAACCTAATTGTCTTACGCCACGCTGGACGGCCAAAGGGAAAATCTAACGAAACCTAATGGTCTTACGTCATTCTGGATGGCCAAAGGACAACTCATAACCTAATGGTCTTACGTCACACCGAACGGCCAAAGGGCAAGTTTAACGACGCCTAATGGTCTTACGTTACGCTGGAAGGCCAAAGGGCAAATCTAACGAAACCTAATGGTCTTACGCCACGCTGGACGACCAAAGGGAAAGTTTAACGAAGCCTAATGGTCTTACGTCACGTTGGACGGCCAAAGAGAAAATCTAACGAAACCTAAAGGTCTTATGTCACGCTGGACGGCCAAATGGAAAGTTTAACGAAGCCTAATGGTCTTACGTCACGCTGGACGGCCAAAGGACACAATCTCTTCACAAAACCTAATAGTCTTACGTCACGCCGGACTGCCAAAGGACATTCTCACAAAACCTAATGGTCTTACGTCACGCCGGACGGCCAAAGGACACAATCTCAAAAAACCTAATGGTCTTACGTCGCACCGGACGGCCAAAGGGCATTCTCACAAAACCTAATGGTCTTACGTCACGTCAGACGGCCAAAGGACACAATCTCTTCACAAACACTCCTTCAAATACCCGATGCCATTTGAAAGGGAAAAACATATAAAGACACAAAATACTCTCTCAAATGCCTGATGCAATTTGAAAGGGAAAAACATATCTTAACAGAAAACACTCCCTCAAGTGCCCGACGCGACATGAAAGGGGAAAAACACATATTTTCACAAAACACACCCTCAAGTGCCCGACGCGACTTGAAAGGGGAGACAAAACACATATTTTCACAAAACACACCCTCAAGTGCCTGACGCGACTTGAAAGGGGGGACAAAACATTCATTTCTCAAAATTATGGTTCTAAAAGGGCAAATTTTAAAAATGCTCATTCCTCAAGGCAAATCTTGTAACGAAGCATGCCAGTCAAATTTCTATTTTAACTTAACCGCTAGGTTTGTTACGCATAAAGTCCTTTGGTGCTTTGTCCATTTCTTAGGAGCGATCGGCAGTGGAGAACCCTTTTGTCGTCGATCTTGGGGTAGCCCCATGTCCTTGTAATCATCGATGTTGGGGTAGCCCCATGTCCTTGTTGGCGTCGGTGGGGGCATATCCCCATGTTTTCGGCCGGCGTAGCCCTAATGTCATCGTTTGACGGTTAGGAACCCATCCCTTTTTCATGATGCACCCTTTCTTTTGCCTAGGCCGCCCTTACGGGTTTTCAACCTAGCGGGCTGCTTTTTTTTTTTGCGTCTTTCATGGCACACCTTGTTTTTTTCCTAGGCCGCCCTTGCGGGTTTTCAACCTAGCGGGGTACTTTTTTGGTGCCTTTCTTTCTATTTTTCTCTTTCTTTTATGAGTGATCCAACCGACTCGACGGGACGGGGACTTAATATGTCCTTTTGGGGGAAACATGCAAGGGCCTTTATTTAAGCGGGAGAGAGTCCCTTTATGTTGATGAACAATGTATCATGAAACGGGAGGAAGCCCTTGCTTGACAGAAGACAAGTGTTTATCTCTTTCCTAAGATTTAGAGAAAAAGACTTGACGAGACATTTGAAATTGGCCTTAGTTAATATCATCAAAATGATTGCTTGAACTGACCATGTTCATTATTAAGTCAGGATTATAACAAGAAATTAGCCTTGACATGTATAACTGTTGTGATCAATTGAGATTAAGATTCGATCAATGGCAAGATCGGGAAGGAGAAGGCTTTTTGGGTCATTTCAGGGTTTCAGGGTCTTGGCGTGACCACGAAAAGGGGTTTTGACCAAAGAAGGGGAATCATAATTCATGGGTTCCTTTGTGGAGCCGAACAATGTCTATCTGAAAGATCGGTCATTGGCGCGACCGCAGAGAAGAGACTTTGGTTATTTTTAGGAGGGCCAAAGGTTCGATGGTTTTTCTCATGTTGTGACCGGACCCGAAGGTTACCTATGTTCCCCTCAATGTGAGGAGCTCAGGTCGCCGTAGTTCGGCCTTAGGCCGTCTTTTGCTGAAATTGGCTTTCTTTCGATGTTGTCTCGGAGGACGTTGTTGCTCACTTTGCTTTGCGGTGAACTCCTTGAGATGGGCCTCTTGGGGTGAATCCTCTTTGGTGTGAACGGTCCTTTCTTTCCGCCATTTCCTTTCCTCTTTTCCATACATTCATTTCCTTTCCCTTTTCTCCCTTTTTTTTTTTGGAGGAGGTAAACATTAGCCCCAGCTCGCTTTCTCGGGCATTGGCTCCTTTGTAGCCCCTTGGTGGCGTGCCTGTTACTTTAGGCTGACTTTGAAGATTTCAGGAAGCCCTATGCTTGGTCGCACACGTGTGAGCACTGTAAAATCTCGGTGGTCGAGCAACAACGTCCTCGCCTTTTCACTGTCTCGGGATGCCTTCGATATGCATCAAGAATTGGTTTTGGAAAGGTGTATCGGGTTGTGTATCGGGGAAGTGTATGAGGAGAGACTTGCCATTAATGGTTTCTTCATGCCAATTGATCACAACATTTATTCACATCAATATTAATTGTTTGCGTTTAGCATTTCTCATTCGTGTTAGGTCCATTCGCCCTTAATTAGTCATCATTGACTAGTATGCTTAGAAGTCAATTCATCATTTTGGGGACGTAGCAATCAATTGATCATAACAAGCAAGGCAATTTCAAGAGTAAATGTATATTGCAAATAATGTCTCAAGTCTAGAAAGAAGAGAATGAAAATGACTCTTTTATTGAGATAACTTTGTACATACATGTCCAAGTGCGGACCTTTGCAAAAATAAAAAGACACAGTCCGGGACGGACTTTTGGTGAAAGTCTAGATCCTACGAGGCTAGAAGACTCATCTTTTTTTTTGTTTTTTTTTTTTAGGGATGGGCTCCTATAAAGTGCGATGGTTCGTTTTCTTCCTCAATTGTTGGAGGGTTTGTCGGCGGCACATTCCATGTCTTCCACGGGGAACTCGGGTTCCTTGTCGCCGGGAAAGACGTCGCGAGGTCTCCACTTGGCTTGGCGTTGCAATCGCCGGACTCGCCTTTGGCCATCTCTTTTTGGTGGCTCCCTTTCAAGGGGCGTAACCTCGCGCCTGGCATTCGGCGAAGGTACGGATCTCCATTTGATGTAGCCGCCTTTGGGCCTCCGAGGCATGGGTCTCTTCTCGTGGACGATGTCCCAATCCTTCTCACGTGGATAGAAGT
This sequence comes from Campanula takesimana, assembly GCA_026119855.1. Lineage (NCBI taxonomy): Eukaryota > Viridiplantae > Streptophyta > Magnoliopsida > Asterales > Campanulaceae > Campanula > Campanula takesimana. The sequence continues at coordinate 1,722,874 of JAOWBW010000161.1, forward strand.
CTCAGACACCATTTCAGATGTGGGCTCCTTGGTTGATGTTTCCAGTGGACAAGACCGCAAAGGACTTTAGCATTTTAAACCTCGAGGCGAAATTATAACCATGATTTGATAGGAACGCCTCATTAGCGGATTAGCCTTTTGGAAAAGAGTTGACCTCTTAATTTAAGAAAACCTGATTTCCTATTTTGTTTTGAATGAGGATTGACACACACATTTTTTTTATTTGAGTAAAAGACTCACACATTCAAATGGGGTTAACGAAGAGACGATCATGACTTAAAACGGGCTTCTGGGAAGAGGTGAGTGATTGACTCACTTTCCAAACGGACTTCCTAGGGTGACGGAGAGCGGCCCTAAGGGTCCTAACGTAAAGGTTACGGGGACAAGGAGCCTCCTTGGCTTGTCGGAATATAGTCAGGATAACATGGGACAAAACCTTACTGGCTTGGGACCAGATGCTACTCACACTAGTTCGAGCCATCAAGGCGATCGGAGAAACTGAGATGGTCATCACATAGAGGTGCAAACTGAGGAGGCCAATGCTTAACCAAGACATATTACCATGTGGTGCCATGACAGCTAAACTCGAAGGGGTCATGGGAACGAAATGGCATGAGGGGCGCAGAATTGGTCATCATGTGACGGACCAAGGAAAGGGGAGAGAGTTACCCTAAGAACCTTTTGTTTCTTTTCTTTAACAGACGCTTTGGAGGATAACAGGGATCCATCCAAATACTTGACTGACTTCCTAGGGAACTATGCCTAGGGATTTAACGGGGACCTAGGGGACAACACCTAGGGGTTTGGTGGGAATTTCAACGGGGACCTAGGGGACAACACCTAGGGTTCCAACGGGAATCTCAGTGGGGACCTCAGGGACAACACCTAGGGGTTTAACGGAGGTTTCAGCGGGGATGACAAACGGGATCACAACGGGGATCATAACGGGATCACAACGGGGATCACAACGGGATCGCAACGGGGATCACATCGGGGATCACATCGGGGATCACAATCAGGATCACAATGGGGATCACAACGGGAACGTTGGAAGGATAGTGGGGATCCATCCAAATAGAAATTTTCCCTTTTGAGTCAAAATAGAAATTTTCCAATCCGTTTTAACATTATGAGCAATGTATAATCAAGAACAATGAGCAAGCATGAACGAGATATTTACAAAAGCAATCAAGCAAGAATCTTATAAACAAAGCCAAAACTCGCATGTACAACAAATTGTGCACAACCAAAGAATCCTTTGAAATCAACATCTTTCAAGAAGAACAATTCTTTTGAAAATCATTTGCAAAACAAGTTGTGTACAACAAAGAATTCAAAAACCTTTTACAAAGTGGGTTATGCACAAGGAGGTTTTGAAAATCCAAATTTATGTCCAAAAGTTTGTACATAACCAAGCTTCAAAAAAAAAACAAGTTTTGGCTAGAAAAGAGGAAGGTAATGTGCACGAACCAAACAGTAAATGGAACCTGGAAAAGCAGAAGCCAAAGGGACACAAAATGTTCCTGCCCTACACAAAATTGTTAAATTTTGGAGCATTCTGTTCCCTACCCAACATAGTCGTACGGCTATAGAATGCTGGCAATTAGTTTTTGCAGTTTTTTCATCTTCTGATCATCAAGCCCCAGTTTATTGCACATCCAGAACAGTTTCCACTCCAGAAAGTTCAAACAGAAGTGAAGTTTGACCCACACATAAATATCCCCAAAGATTCTAAAAAGAAGTTTGAGAACATTTAACTCCCCAGCGGAGTCGCCACTGTAAGGATCCCACCCCCGCGCGCGAAAAATGCGACGAGTTTTGGGGGCGAAACGCCAAACACGGTTATCTCACAAAATATAACGGAGTCGCCACTTTTGTTAATTATTTAACCCAACAAAAGAAAAGGTTAGAGATTCTATTAGTTTAGAGCTCATGTTATGTCTTGGGAAGAGTTTCACATCACTGTAAGTACCCCGATCCGGATTACTATCCTCAAATAATCAAATTTCGGAATTAAGGGGTAATTTAGGATTTAATTGGGTCATTTTAATGTTCAAAGGGTATTTTAGGCATTAATTAAAATATTCTGAAAGTTTAGGGGCTTTCTGGGAATTTCGGAGCATATTGGAAAAGGGAAGGGCTTTCTGGGAATTAAAATGGACCAAGGACCTCAGTTTTATTCCCCACAAAGGCCAAAAGGGCCTTATGGGAATTTTCAGAAAATCACTCCAGGAGGAGGAACGATCGCGCCTACTACATGCGTTTTCTCAAAACGCAGCCGACATCCGCCGCGTGGCCTCTCCTGATTCGTCACACGCCTCCGCCTTGTCCCCCGCGTGCTCCCACGCGCCCCGACAAGCCAGCCACCCGCCTTGCGCTGATTGGTCCATCCCCCGACATGTCCCCCCACATGCTCGCCTCCCATTGGTCCTTCACCTTTGGTTGTCTCCCCTCTGGTCACAGCCATTTCTTGGCGATTTTTGATTGGGCTTTCACCCAATTTGTGTGACCAACAGTCCCTCCTAGAAAGATTAATTCCCAGCTTGTTTAATACCCGAAAATGCTCCATTTTGTGCATAAAAATGATCCAATTTCAACCCATTTTGTGAGCAAAGATGATCCATTTTGTGATCAAAAAAATATATTTATTTTGCTTAGCCCCTAAGCAAGTCATAAGGCCATAATTAAAGGACTAAAATGAAAATGTGCTCATTTGCTTGGTCCCCAAGTCCAAAGTTGAAGGGCTAACATGGAATATTAATTTCCAAACAACCCCCCAATCCCTCCTATAAATAGAGAGGTCATCCTCTCTCATTAGGACATGAATTTGAGAGCAAAGTTATTATGCCAAATTGGCCTCTCATCCAAAATTGAGTGACTAGTGTAGATGGTGAACAAACCATGTTAGTGAAAATTAGAGTCCAAGGTCTCTAAGTGAAAAAGGAAAGGAAACAAACTTGGGTCAATCAATTGATGATTTACCCCAAGCTTGCTTAAGGATTGATCTTTATTTTGTTGCAATCTTCTTCTTCATCTTTTTCTATTTTTCTTTTGTTGGGATATCATCTTTGGTTGCTTTTCTTGGTTATAAAAATGTAATCTTTATATATGATTGGGATCCAAATATTCCAATGATCCCAATGGCTTCATCTTACATATTTATTAAAATGATGAGCTAAGTGGAGAGGAGTATTTGTTAAATTTATGCACTTTAATTTATGTCTTTTACTCAATGTCTTCTATTTCTTGGAACCAAGCCTTGATCCATGGTGCCCTTCATGTTTTATGCATGATTGTGGGTTCTAAACCAAAGGATAACCAAAGACTTGTTATAATTTATGTCATTTATACTTACAAGTCTTTATTTATGAAATCTCATATGACTTGGATCCAAATACCCACATGATCCTAAAAAGCTTCATCTTGCACTTTTATGGTGCATTAAAATGATGAACTAAATGGAGATGGGATTTGTTATATTTAAAGTCTTAATCTTTGGTGTTGGCCTTCCATTTAAAGCCTTTATTTCAAATCATTCTTGTTTATCTTACTTGGATGATAAAGCCCCAATCTTTATCTATCCAAGTAATGATTTGTCCAAGAAAATCTTTTATTGTTAATCTTGTAATGACCATATTACTTGGATGATGAAGTTGACCATCTTCATTCATCCAAATAAATGGGTTATTTTATTTCTCCAATGATTGCTCCATCCATGGCCTTGGCTTCTATCTTGGTATGGACTTGAGGCATAGGATGATCAAGTTGTCCCTTTTGACTTTATTAATCTCTTCCATGATTAATTAAAGTCCGTCCCCAAGAATGCCCTTATTTTACTTGGGTGAACATTCTATTTTTGTCTCTTTAAAAGTATTAAAAAAAGAACAAAGGGCATTAATATGCCTACATCTCATCCCCAAAATCATTTTCTAAAGTAAGATTGGTTTCTCCCATTTTAAAATACACATACACACACTTGCACGTTTTGGTCAACAAACTTAGGGAGACTCGGTTTACCGAGGCACTTTGGGTGAACTTTGTCCAAGTTCTTCCCAAAGTGTAACGTGACCTCCGAACTCATTTTCTCTAACCATTTTTCGTTAAGTTTGGGTTAAAAATTAAACTAAGGTGGCGACTCCGTTGTTTGTGTGAAAACCACCCGTGTTTGGCATTTTGTCCTCGTGCGAACTTTGCTTGTTTCGCCCCGAGGGCGGGATCCTTACAGTGGCGACTCCGCTGGGGAATTAAATGTTCTTAAATTTTTTTTAGAATCTTTGGGGACATTTATGTGTGGGTCAAACTCTCGTCCCCGTTTGTTGACTTTGTGCCTAATTTGTGTGTTTTGTGTTTCTGTTTTGACTCGAAGGAATAGAACTGTTTTGGAAATACAATAAACTGGGGCTGGATGACCTGAAGATGGAAAAATTGCAAAAAATAATGGGACGGATGATCTAGCCGTACGGCTACTTTGGCCGGACCCACAGAATGTTCAAATCAACAAATTGGTGCAAGGAAGAAACATTCTAAGTGCTCTCCTTGCTTCTTCATGTCCAGGTTCTAATTTCCAGACTCTATCCTTTGCACTTTTGCCTTCTTTTTTTTTAGCAAAAAAATGAATTTCCAAAACTTGGTCATGCACATTTTTCTTTTGGACATTAAAATTGGGTTTTCAAAGCCTCATTGTGCATAACCCTTTTCAAAAAAAGATTGTTTTAAATTCTTCTTGTTTGTGCACAACTTTTTTGGTACAAATGACTTTCAAAAGGTTGTTCTTCTTGCAAAAAAAAAAATTGGTTTCAAAGAACCTTTGGTTGTGCACAAACCTTCCATGTACAAATTGTAACTCTTACTTGTTAAGTAGCCTTGCTTACTTGCTTGTTCTTGCTTGTCTATATTTGTCCATATTTGTCCATATTTGTTCATATTTGTACATGATTGTTCATACTTGTCCATACTCGCTCATAATGCTAAAACGGACCCAAAAGAAAATCCCTATTTTGACTCAAAAAGGAACATAGAAAAGGCGTCACACTACGCGCACTTGACCTTGCACGTTTCAAATGCCCTTCAAACCCGGGATGGATGCCACGATGCAGCTCGTTGGGCGCTCTTGTTCCCTTCGATGCGCACACGGGTCCATCCCACCTTCCCTTCCGAGCTGAGTCAACCACACATGTCCGTGACACACAAATACCGTGACTATGGTTGGTTTTTGGTCTAGTCCACGTTACCACGTCCTTAATACGTGTCTAAGGTTAATTGTGGCCAAGTTAATGCCCGATTTGTGACTCCTTGATGTAATGCAAGCGTGGCCTAACACGCCTTCAACTCGCGTGTTAATGACAACCACAATTAGCGAAGGTCATATGCTAAGGATAGGGTAACACCGTGTCGTTAATCCCTAATGTGCAAGTGATTTTTAATCATCCTTAAGCCCATGGTCAAGGATTGAGACGCCTCATATCAAAATGAGGTCATGTCGGAATATCGGTGCAGCCTTCGGAAAAAAGTCTCGATCCCGACTGGGGCTTAATCATGATTAGGATGACCCGCGTATTAGGAACCTTGCGACGCACTAGACCCTAGGTTCGTTTCTTTTGGTCGGTGGAAGCCGCGTGCCCTATAGGACCCTCGCCCGGGATAGTCCGTCCATGGGAGCGTGCAATACAGGTGAAAAATGAGGGGTCTATAGGCGTAGCAACGGCCTCCACTGATCCAGGATTTAGAATAGTTGCGAAAAAGAAGAGGAATCTTTTCCAACCATTTAGGATCAAATCAAGAAAGCTATTTTAAGTAAACTTGAATGAATGAATAATTGCACATTGCATGAGCTTGCTCCGTTTTTGCTCCTTGCCTTTGATACAATACATTCGCTAACAAGTGTCGCCTCGTTAAGTCTTTGGATGGATCCCCGTTATCCTCCAATACCTCCGTCAAATTTTCTTAAGTCTTTGGATGGATCCCCGTTATCCTCCAATACCTCCGTCAAATTTTGTTAAGTCTTTGGATGGATCCTCGTTATCCTCCAAGGTCCCTGTTATGATTCCCGTGAAACCCTAGGCCGTTGTCCCCTAGGTCTCCCGTTATGATTCCCGTGAAACCCTAGGCCGTTGTCCCCTAGGTCTCCCGTGAACTAGAAAAAAGAGGGAAAAACACTGGGATCCGTAACTGCCAAGAGGGGAGGCGCGCGAATCCCTCTTTTGGGGCGAGACGCGCGCGCGGTCCATTGACAGTGTCGGAGGCGCCCGCGGCTGAAAAGGACAGAATGACAGAAATGACTCAAAAGTTAATTCTGTTATGCAGTTTAGTCCAAAACTTACGGAATCAGTTAGGAACTTAACCGAAGTAACAGAAATTAACAAAAATAAGTTAAATAAAAATACTATGTATGCAACCGAGGTGAGAGGTCCAAGGCGGGGTGTCTACAGGGGTACTCAGAAAGATCAAATTTTTCATTACCAAAGAAAGGGCACACACGCTCGGCTATGGCTTCCATATCCTCTTGGGTGAGGGTATCGGAAACACTCTCGGACTCGAAAGTGAATGTGAACAAGTCTTCCTATGTGACCTTGCGCGGAATGCAACCCATCTTCTCGACCAAGAATTCCTCGGATACCACGGGTTCCTTCGTAGAATACCAGTTGTTGATCGGCTTGGAGCTTGGCTGGATCTCGCTGATAGTTTCCTTTCTCACGTTGGTGTCGTAGATGGCATTTACTTAGCACTCATCCATGATGGCCAATTCTTCAAACATCTAGGCTAAATCCGCCAATTCTTCCCCTACGGTAATCTCTGTTTTGGATTCTATGGTCACCTTCTTTCCCCACCATTCTCGGGGTGACATGGGAGTTGGTTCCCCTTCGGATTTTTGGATCTCACAGTCGGCAAAGATTTCGAGACCGGGCTTTCTGATGCCTTTGCTGTTAACCCATGGCTCGGGAAAGATTATGTACGGAACCTCTTCCCCTTGACGGACAAAGTAGCCATTTAGTGTCTTGCGGTAAGGCCTCAAATTGGGAATCTCATAATGATGGCCTTCCCTACGAGCTCGGGCCTTTTCATTCTTGACAGCTTGCTCGTGTTTCAAGTCATCTCTGGAAGGTTCGTATCCCAAACTGAATTTTTTCTTGACGAATGGGACCTCCACGGGTTGCATTCTACCCTGTTGGTATTTACCTAGGCCTAAACCGGGGAAGTAGTACATATTCCACATCATACGGAGGACCTTGCGATTGCCGAGGGTCGAAGATCTTTTTCCCCCTTCTTTGTCAATGGCGTTGATTGAGACGCCGGAGAGAGTAGAGTTTGATAAACCATGCTGAATTTGGTGAATGGGTTCCCCCTTTCTGTGGATAGTGATGTTTTCTGCGATAACGGTCATTATTTCATCCCCATTTCTGAACTTCACACACTGATGGAGAGTCGAAGGGACGGCGTTAGAACTGTGTATCCATGGGCGGCCCAATAGTAAGTTAAATGAAGAAGTCACATCGAGCACTTGAAACGGGACGAACATGACCATGCTCCCAAATTCAATGTCTATTTTCACCATACCCATAACTGTGCAGGCCGTGCTGTCGTAACCTCGGATTACTTGGGTAGAAAGCTTCAAATCTGAATTCTTAAGCCCCAGTATTCACATGATTCAACCGGGCATTAAGTTGAGTGCGGAACCACCGTCAACCAAGACTATTGAGATAGGTCTCCCCCTTGCTCTCACCTTGAGATAAATGGCCTCATTGTGGTCGGAACCAAATGGTGGAAGGTCCATGTCGGCAAAGGTGATGACATTGCCAAAATGAATGTGGCCTTGTGAATACCCCTTTCCGACGATGCGGGCGATTCATGGGAAGTCTTTATTTTATTTATCTTTTCTATGGGATTAGGATATTCAAGTTGGCATTTAATATATTAAGAGTCGCCACGTTGTTTTTATTGAGCTAAAACATTGAGAAAAAGCTAACAAAGAGGGTTCGGGGGTCAAGTTACAACAAGAGAAGAATATCAAGTAATCACTCCTATCGCCCGAGAAATCGGACTTTCTATCATGATGAATGTGTTAGTAGTGTGTTAGTGATTGAGACCGGATCCAAAGATTGCCTACGTTCCTCTCGTGATGAGAAGCTCAGGTCAGCATAGTTCGCACATAATCGAAATAGGGAGAAAGAAGCAGGATCATGCATAATGAAGGGGGGAGGAGAAAGAATCATGCGAGATGATCACATCCTAGAGTAATGATTATACCATTGATAGGATCAATGTGTAGTCCTCATATTCATCCTTGGAGAATTACTGATCATGGGAATATTTACCTAAAGTTTAGGGTTTAGAAGTAGTTCCTAGATCTTGGAGATCATCATCGGCTATACAATATGAACAGGGATTAAAACATTAGATCTAGCATGTTATGCATGGGATAAGCCGTAGATCTAGCATAATAATAAGAACATCATGAAACATGTATGAAATAACACATAAGCATGAAGATCGCTACCCTAGTTATAGAGCATATTATGAATTCTAGCAAGAACATGAAGAACATGTTATGAATCATATGAATATAGATGTATAAACATGATGAAACTAGCATAAATAAGATCTAAACTAAGAAAACATGACAAATTCTTACAAATCTTGACAAGAACAAAGTCGAATCTCTCGCGCGGATTCATCGGACCTTCAGGATTGCTAGAAAGGCTTGAAGAGAGTGTTCTGCCGTTAGTTTGGCTTGTAGAACTTGGGGGGAGAGAATTGTGTATCGAATTATGAACCGAGGTCATCTATTTATAAGAAAACTTGATAGTGGCCACCCGGCCGGAAGACTAGCTGCCCAGCCGGTCAGATAGATTGGCATAATTTTCGAGCCTCTGATCAATCTGGACTCTGGAGGATGATGAGATAACGCCTATCTTCGATTCCTCATCCGATCAGTCATCAACATCTTCTTATCTGGATTTTCAGGAAATCCTGGATAAGTCCTGCGCAGTTCGTAAATACCTGGGAGGTCCCTGTGAGTTCTAGAATGCCTAATAATTCATTTTCAGGTTGCTTACTAACGGTAGCCCCTCGGCGACGTTTCTTGCAAGGCATGAAGGGTCGTCGATTAAGAGAAAGAACCGATCTGAAACATGAGTTCCAAATCGAGAGAGGAGTGAGAAAGAATGTGACCAAGTTGGTCGAGTGGCTGAACCTTGGTCAGGCTACCTACGTATCCAAGTGGAATCAAGCCAATCGTAGTTCAAGACCTGTGGGAATAGAAAGAAACGAGATGCCGTCTTTTGCTGGGGATAATCAAGCATTCGTGAAACAATAAAGTCGCGTGGACCTTACTGGGGAAAGGAGGGGAGGCCCTACGCACGGTTCGACAAGAAGTTTTAAGAATCGAGAACAGAACTAGGGATGAATTCTAACTTCCTATAGAGCGCGCGTAATCGATGGATTTTGGAGAATTAGGGTTTACAGAGGTTTCCGGCCTTTCATTATGGATTGGTGATTTTTATAGAGGTCTTCGGACCCATTTTAGAGAAGCTTTAGAAATTTTATAGAGGATTTCCGAACCCAATTTTAGATTTTAGAAATTTTATAGAGGATTTACGAACCCAATTTTAGATTTTTATAAAGGTCTTTCGGACCCAATCAGGGCTTACGGAGGTTCCGACCTTTAATTTATAATTTTTAGGGTTTACGGAGGTTCCGACCTTTTAATTATAGATTAATTTGAAGATTTAGGGCTTACGGAGGTTCCGACCTTTAATTTATAATTCTTAGGGTTTACGAAGGTTTCGACCTTTTAATTATAGATTAATTTGGTAATTTTTATAGAGGTCTTCCGGACCCAATTGGTTAAATTTTGGTTAAATTTGGCTAACGGGGCCAATTTTGGATTAAAAATAAGTTAAGGGGCTAAATTGCAAAATCTGGGGCCTGGGGGAGTAACTGGCCACGTGGCCAGTCCCTTCGATTGGTTGGACCTTGTTGACGAGGATCGCTGATGAGCGCGCGAGGTGGAGGGCTGAGATCGTGCCACGTCGCCCGGGAGGACTGGCCGCGCGGCTTGTCCCTTCGCTGGACAGACCCTACAAACAGCCGCCGGTTGTTGCTTTCATTCTTCACTTTCTTGATTTCTTGCCGAGGAAAGAGAGAAAAAGAGAGGTTTTTGAGATATTTTGTTGTTATAGAGATGGATTTTAACTATCTTTTTGGCGCGGATCAACCATATGAGTACGGTGCGGGTGCGGGAGCACAATTCGAGCAGGGCGAATGGGCGAACCCACCTCAACAAGAGGGGCAACATCAACTGCGCGCAAGGATGGCTTCTCGCAACTTCTGTCCCGATGAATGGCACTTCACCATGGGACAACACTTTGACTTGTACGCGGGGCCAAACAAGCATTGGTCCGGTGGGAACTTGATGGAGACGAAGGAGGTAATGATCTCGCTCTTAGCGCTTTTGGGTATTCTTGTGTCTTTTATTTAATACTTGCTGTATTACTTTTGAGACTGTTTTGAATTAAATTAATCGTTCGTGATTATTTAATTTTCTGGGATTTGTTGATTATTTTGGGGACGTCGCGCAAGTAGATAAAACAAAGCATCCATGAACACTTTAATTTATATACTGCCAGTTTGAGTAATGTACCTTTGCTGTGTTTACTTGCAGATGATGAAATCTTGCGGATCCACGAAGGCCGTGGGAGAGATATGGAACATGCTTCCGCCAGGTGGCGTGGTCAGAGAAAGGATTCGAGATTTGGGCTTCGGCCCATTTTTTGATGCTGTGCAGGTGATTGGAGGAACCCAGAAGGTGATAGGCCTGGTTGAGATGATGAGGGCGTATTGGTGGGATACTACCCACACGTTCCACTTTAGTTGGGGATAAGTTACAATTACTCCCACCGATTTCGCAGCCATCACTGGGCTGTAATTTACTGATACGCCCCTGCCATTTGATGAGGGCCTGTCTAAGGACTTACATCGTCAGGTAGAGTTGATTGGGATACAGCTAGGCAAAGGTGTTAAAGGCAACGACTTTAAGGCAGGCCGTCTGAGGACCTTACTAGAGGGGCCCATTGGAGACTTTGTTGAGGGCGTCAGCGATACTGATTGTCTGGTGCGAGCCATTCTATGGTATAGCTTTTCACAGACTCTATTCCCGAGTGTGGGAACCTTTTGTCGATTATCCTTGTTGGGTGCTCTGGATGATTTGGAGCAGGTGAGCCAGGTCTCATAGGGCGGAGCCGGACTAGCAGAGATGTATAGAGCTCTTGATGTCTGTTCGAGGTCGAGAACCTCGTCTTTTGATTGTTTCCAGTTCACTTTTGAGGTATGTCCCCAACTCGATCTTTTTTATACCATGCTTGTCTTTTGTTCAGGACTTTTCATAAACAGAAATGTTGCTTACAGGTGTGGGTCTACGAGCTATTCCATATTGCTCCCTTTACTTTGCAGGGGGTGCCGGTGGTTCCGGTTATGAGATTTTGGGTGAAGGAGAACTGGTTGGAGGTTCGCAGGGCTAGGAAGACTCCGGATCTCGGGTGCCTCGAGGCTGAGTGGTGCACTGTACGGGGATTTCCAGTTTTTTCCTTGGTCGGACATGGTATTGGAAGGGGTTGGTCAGGCTCAGGAGTTTACAGCCTCCCGCTGCTTTTTAGTAGGGTTGACTGGGGACGCCATGTACCTTAGCGAGAGAGTCTGTAGACAGCATGGTAGACATCCGGTAGTGTGGGCCCCGCTTGAGCCTTCGAGGAACATATTGTACCCAGCTAGGCAGAGAGCGAGTGGTGAATACCGAGTGAGGACTCCAGCCCATTTGTATCAGAGTGGGGCTGATTATGAGTGGTTCGTTGAGCATGTGTTGGTAAGCCCACAGGTGTTGGCTAGGAGGTAGGCGGGTGCCTATCCGGCGAGGTTGAACAGAGGTGCTAGGCATGCCATGGATATGCTTCGTTTCCCTGATAGTATCCAGATGAGGAGGGGAGGTGTTGAGGTGGATCTTGATCTGACACCGACTGAGGCTGACGAGGTTACTAGGACCCAGCTTCCTCCGCTTGGAGCTACGGTATGATACCTTTGCTTTCTGCCTTGCGCACACACACTTTTAGTCCTGTATCTAAACTGTACTTTTTGTCCCAGGTGACTCGGGAAGCTTATATCCGCTCTGTTTGTCGGGGTAATATCTTTGAGAGGCTATTTCAGAGCTTGGCTGCTGCTTGTACCTGTCGTCGGGATGATGTGGTGTTGCCTCAGCATAGAGAGAGGTCTCCCACAGGGGCTGAGAGTTCGAGGTCTGTTCGGAGTAGGAGCTCGGGAGCTAGTGGGTCCCATCGTATGGAGCTGGGTAGAGAGGATGAGGATGTGGACATCGAGGATTCTGATTCGGACTAGATGTAGTCCTTTGATTTCCTGCACTTTGTTAGAGAGAGGAAAGGAACAGGCAAACAGATATTTATGTACAACATTTTATTTGCTTTTGGTATATAATTAATTAGTATTTTATTTACATGTCTCTATGTTTAGTATAATGCATGAACCCTAGGGGTAAAATAGGGATTTTGCACACTATTGGGCATTTCCACCTTCTCTATTGGACCTTTTTTGTGACTTGTGACCTTCGAAATGTCTGAAATGGGTCCATTCCGGTGTTTGTTGGGGACAGACTGACAATCTGTCTGAACAGGATGATGTGGCCGCCTGGCCAATTGTTGTAGGAGGGACTGGCCGCGCGGCTAGTCCTTGATCTGACACGATTTTCGTCAGATTTTTCCTTGTATGATCAGGACTTGAACTCCTTCATCTATATAATAACAGCCTGCGTAAACAGACGAGGCTAACAGCAGTTTTTCTTCTTTTTGCTCTAGATTTCGATCCTTCCACACCTTTCTGATGGATAGACACCCTAGGATTTCTGAGGAGCGACAAAACTATTTCATCAAGAGCTTGAAGATCTGGGTTGGGAATATTTCGAGGGCAACCCGTGCAAGATTTGATAGGATATTTGGAATTAAGTGCCTTTGGTCCTTGTATAGAGTTAAGTCTGACGAGAATCTGATTCGTGCTGCTGCTAAATTATGGGACAACGAGAATCATGTATTCAATTTTTCTTACAATGAAATCACTCCAACATATGAAGATTTTGTAGCTCTTTGTGGTGCGACGGTGACTGATAGGGTAGCCATGCCGCAGCCTCAAGTGCCTCCAGAAATTCGGATCTCCCAACTGCTGAGGGTTTCTATCGAAGATGCTAAAGGCTTGCTGTTGGATGGTAGTGTTAATCTTTGTGAGCTTCCCATCAGGTTTATTAATAGCACGGTAGAGTCTCACACGGCTCTGGATTGTCTGGCACTTTGTCTGTTTGCCTCGATATTATTTCCACCTTACGTATGAGTATGGGTTGTTTCGACATGGTGGACCAAGCTCGAGCTAATCGCAGTATTGTTCCTTGTCTTCTTGGAGAGACTTTGCATGGCATTGGAGAGTTGGCCTTGGGGGCTAAGAAGATGACCAGAGGAAGTACCAGACTGTTAACCTTGTGGCTGCAGGAGAGATTGCGAGTCTTAGAAGATCCTCTCGGAGTAGTATCACCTTGGGTTTGTCAGAGTAGGAGAGTGAGACCGCATTTTATAGGGATGGTTCAGTCTGCATGGGTGACATATCTGGCGCAGGTTAGTACAGCTCAGATTAAATGGATGGTGCCTCATTGTGAGATTATCAGAGCACGGTGGGTTCAAAGCGGTCTTTGCATGATTCGGGTCCCTTCTTTTGATGAGACCACTTACTATTATACAGTGCAGGTGTGCATCAGTACGGGATGCCTCAGATTATACCCTCTTTATGGGAGGAGACTAGTAGCAAGGTTACCGACCAGATACTCCCTATGAATAATGGGATTGTAGTGCTCCTGGAGCGATGTTGGCCTTATGATCTTATGCCCAGCACTCTCTGTATACAGCGACCACGTGATATACTTCTGTCTTGAGAATACTTGGACTGGTACCAGACAACTTTGGGGAACATGGGACAGACTTTGAGAAGATTGAGACGTAGGGTGGTGGTCCCTTATGTCTCGAGCAGACACTTGAGGGAGGACGAGAATGTACAATGGGAGTTGGAGACCGAGTTGGCTCAGCTAGCGCCTACTGAGAGGAAAAGAGAGAGAGAAGGCCCAAGTGGGGTGACTCAGCTTAAGAAGGCTTTATTTGAGGATCCTACTAGACGGGCTAGACGCGGACAAAGAGACAAGAAACTGAAGAAGAAAGAGGAAGAGGAGGAGGAGGAGGATTGACTCCGAGTATCCAACCACAGTCGCTGCAGACACATAGTTTAGATTTTAGTTTGTTTTAGTTTATTTAAATTTCAAAGCAGGTTATTTATTCGCAGGTTCTTTCGAGCTTAGACTCATCAAATAAATGTTAACGTGTAGTGACTTGTGAAAATAGAGATTTCTCTTTAGTAATAAACAGATTGTTTTCTTTATTGACATTTTGTTCAAACCAGATTTGGGATTTTATTTATTTTTGAGATCGCACCTTTGAAGGCTACCTACGTTCCCCTTTTACAAGTAGGGCTAAGGGGCTCAGGTCACCGTAGTTCATTTCTGATTGTAGGGAAGATAGAAGAGGGGAAGTAGAGAGACTAATTTTTTTATTTTATTTTTTTTACAAAGGGGACGGCCGTTGTAGAAGACCGTTGATGGAGAGCTCCGCTGGTGGAGAGTACCTCTGATGAAGAGTACCATTTGTGGAGACTGACCGCGGTGGTTCGTTGTAGTAGCGATGGAAATTGTAAACCTTGGCTGGGAGGAGGCCATCGTTGTCCGTGTAGACCCAATCTTCGTTTTGTCTGGTTAGTCGACCAGTCTCGATGAGTTTTTGAACTTTTTCCTTTAACTCGTGACAGTCGTCAGTGCTATGCCCTTCATTTTGGTGATAAGAACACATTCTGTTTGGTTCGAAAACTTGTAGCGTCAGAGTAAGACCAAATTCTTGCGTCGACGGTAGTTTACCAATCTTTACCAGTGTTTTGAACATGAGGCCCAATGGTAGATCCGAGCTTTTGCAATGTCGGAAACTGATGGGGGATCCATTATGTGACTTGGATTTCCCATGTGGTGGTCGTAAAGTCGGTGTATTCGCTAAGTGGCCCTTTAGATGAGTTAGAGCCAACTCACACTTCTGATTCCAAACTTCTTCTGAGCAATTCTGTAATTCTTTGAGGAGCGGGTCTCCCTCTATGGGGAGGCGACTGATGTAGTGCAGTAGACCTATGAGCTTGGTTCTTTGATTTTCTTGGTGAGGGGGTGACATATGATTAATTCTCTGATCTTCTCGGGATCGGCTTCGAACCTCTAGCCCAACCTGTAGCCTAGGGCTTTTGTCTGAGTAGTACCATATATGTATTCCGACGGATCGAGGAGCATTCTCTGACTTCTCAGAATGTTGAAGAATTTCCGCAGATCTTCGATGTGACCGTTTTGGAGTGCAACACTAGGTCATCTATGTAGACGTCTGTATCTGATAGCGATCTTGTTGGCATGTGGTAAGAGTTTCCAATGTCTTTCCATTCTAGGAATCTGTTGGCGTGACAATAACTTCCCCATGGCATATGAAAGAGTATTTTCTCATCTTTTCGTACCGCGGTGGGTATCCGATTTTTACCGGTGAAACTTTCAAGGAATGATCGGACATCTCTATCTTCAGCGGATTCTAACAGTGTTTTCAAGTCAAATGGTGGGAACCGATGTCTGGACTCAACTCATTGATACTCATGATGTCTATATGAATTGTCGCCTTCTTTTTGTATTTCTTTGCGGAGATGGTGTCGAGTAACCACCTTGGCCAGTATGCGAACTTGATGAAGTCCCTTTGTAGCAGTTTTTCTATATCTCTCACCATGCAAGGGGACCATTTGGGCTTGACTGGCAATATCGCTTGCTTTACTGATCCAATGTCTGGCGTTGTCACTTGTTCCCATTTTCTATCCGGCGTATCGTCATAGGACCATGCGAAGATGTCTTCATATTCTCTGAGCAGTTTGATCAGTGCTTCACGTTCTTCGTCATGGAAGAAGCTCCCAATCTGAGTCCACTTCGGCTTGTCTTGTCTTTCCAGATTCACACATGTTAACACCTCATCGGCAGCTTGGGCTCGGCTTTCCTTTTGTTCATAACCTTCTTTGAGATTTCTCGGATGTATTCGTTCTTAAGTTCGCTTGTGTATACATATTTTAATGAATCGTTATTAACAATTGGTATATCATTAGGTTGATTAGTTAATTTATCATTTATAAGAGCGGCTATGACAGGATACTCGGAAAAGTCG
Organism: Campanula takesimana; assembly: GCA_026119855.1. NCBI lineage: Eukaryota > Viridiplantae > Streptophyta > Magnoliopsida > Asterales > Campanulaceae > Campanula > Campanula takesimana. The sequence continues at coordinate 1,739,190 of JAOWBW010000161.1, forward strand.
AGATTTTCGATTAGTGCGCGAGGAAAGACATTGTTTGCAATTACATCATAGTCTTTTGACTTGAGGTCATTAGACTTAGCCAGAGACACGAACTTATAAGTGAGAAAAAGAGACCTAGCTGACCTAGGGGGAATTGACTCTTTGGGGGATGAACTGACCAGCCCCAGGTTCTCAATAGCAGTAGTCACAGGTCGATATTCGATAACAGCCACGATATCGTCTTCGAGGCTTAGGTGCTGGAACAAATCTTGGCCATCCCACGACTCTGCTTCTTTGGCTTCACCTACTAAAGGCTCGTTGAGTGACACGAAATCAGTATCGTAAGTCAGGTCTTTGTTCACTTTGATGCAGTACTCATTCTGAATGGTGGTAATTCTGCCAGTAGTCTTTCGGGGTTCCATGTATTTTAGCTCTAGATTGGCTGTAACGACCCGAAAACCCGCCTCTATTTTCTTGCTAGTAAATAATTATTTATTTATTTAGTTATTTATTTATTAGTTTAATTATTTTATTAATTATGTGTGCATTTTGTGTTTCATAATATTTTATGCCTAGCATTTTAATTGATCATTTGTGCTAGTGTAGAGTTATTGGTCTTAGTTGTTAGTGGGGAATAGGGTTATGTGTTAGTAGGGCTAGAGGGGGCCTAAGTGTAAGATTTTAAATTAATAATCATCAACTCCCTCCCTCTCCCTCACCTTTTCTCTGTTTTCCCTGCACACACACACACTCAATCTCTCTCTCTCTCCTCCATTGTTGGTGAAAAGGTAAGAAAACTCTCCTCTTTCTTCCTTCATTTTAGTCATCTTCCTCCCTCTATTTCTTATTTCTCATTTTATGAAAAATGTTTAGATCGTCGATAGGATCGTGTAGAGCTACGAAATTTCGAATTCCGTCATCTTTCATAAATTCAAAGTAAGTTACTAAATCCCCCTATTTATGCTTAAAATTCATGATGTATGTTGTATGTGTTGATATATGGGTTTATGTTCTTGTTTTAGAAATTTATACTTGAAATTGTGCAAGAACTCATATTAACTTGATTTTGGAATCCATGGAAGAAATGTTGTTCTTGGAGTGATTTGTGAAGATTAGGTGATGGATTGTGGATTGGGATGATGAGTTATGTGTTGTTTTATATATTTGGAGTTAAATGGGGGTCTTAATGGAGTTAGAATTGGTTTGGGTCGAGCTCCACAATGGTGGGGAGGTATAAGGTTGTTATATCAGGATTTAGGACAAAAGGAGTGAAATTCGGGTGGGTCGATCCATTGTGATCAAGTTTTGCAAATCCAATTGAGTGACTTTGTTGAGTTGTTGTGATCATCTTTGTGATAATTGAGGATTTCATACTTTGAGACCCTTTAATTGAAAGTTATTTTACTGATTGAATTGATTTTAGGATAAGACTTGGTCTAGGTTTTATGTGATATCCTATAGTACCTAGAGGGTTGTTTGGAACACTAAAGTGTTGGTTTTGGTCCGTATGTGATCATGTATGAATAGGTGTAACCTTTTGGGTTCGTTTGGGGTTTGAGAATTGGTTCGTTTATGAACGGATGTAAAGCGTGATATGGTGATTGGGTACCTGTGGTTTTGATTAGCCTCTTTATGGTGTATTCATTCGGACTTCCTATTTGGAATTCTAGGTGTAAAAATATAGGGAGTTGATTGTCTTAGTACATCTTCATGAGTAAACGTTTGGAAATTTTGGAATAGTTATTGTACCATTGTGAGCGACCGTTTGAGTTGTGCTCCTTATGAGTCACTCGTGGGTATCATCTTTAAGGATGAGTTTGGTATGGTCCCTTATCTTGGAATCATCATGTTTTAATGATCAATGTTGTTGGGCTTTCTATGAGTAATCTTGTTTATCGTTGTTGACTCTTTTATGAGAAACTTCTTGTGTTTAT
>JAOWBW010001610.1:0-72425 GCA_026119855.1 Campanula takesimana
CAACAGACATTGAAGGAATGGTGCGCTATCGCATTCGCGCAGTAGTTCAAGACGTTGAGATAACCATGTCTCCGCGCACTATAAGAACGTTGTCAACTTCAACAAAACTGGCCCCTTGGGTGTAGCTGGCAAAGTCAATTCCTATTCAGCGCCGCTCAAAACATTATGGCGCGTTCCCTTCTTCGTATTCCTACGCTTCAAAACAATATCAAAACGGTGGAAATTAGAGATGGTGGTGATTTATTGGCGCATATTGCGCATCTGGTTGGCACTTCCATTATCTTCAAAACTGGATGTCAACAGATTTACTATGGAGCAGTGGGAATTCACAGCTGCCATCATGGCAAAATCCACCTCAACTGGCCTCAGATCTTATTTACTAATCTTCAGGACCAGATTGACAAGTACAATAAAAACAAAGCTGACGGCAAGACAAAGTTCAAGACTCACTGCCGTATTCTCACTAAAATCTTCCTCTCCTACCCTGCGCTTGCAAATTCTCTTGCTGAGAACCCAGCCTACCAGACACCACTGATGTCCCTGTTTTTGGTAAGGACAGTTTTAGTAATGAAGAGGCGCAGAAAGCGCATGGCCAAGCGCGCGCCAAGGGTGAAAGGCGCTCAGTTGGTAGATGAAGCCACTGAGTCAGATGAAGAAGCAGCTGGCGGCAGATGGTGAAGAAGAAGCTGCAGTAGCGCCACGCGCAGAACATATTCCTGGCGCAGTGAAAGGCAAAGGCAAAGGGATGCTGAAGAACCAAGCAGACCTGCTAAGCGCCCCAAAACGGGCACTGAAGAAGAAAAGGAGCTGAAACGCGCCTAAAGAAGCCAGTAGACTGGAAGCGCAGTTAAAAAGAGATGAAGATTCAGATTGAAACAGGCTGCTGATTTATCTAAATCTGAAAGGCGCAAGGCGCAGGATCTAGCGCTGATGCACGCGCGCCTGCCCATGATGCGCCTCCAACCGTTCATGCGCCTACTCAAACACCATCTTTTGATCGTCACAAGTCAGAGATAAAATTTCTGCAGATTTATTTGGTGAAGATATTGAGGATCAAGCTCAGGGGGAGCCAGATCAGTTAAGGCGCAAACCATCATCTGTGCGCCCAAAGGCTCCTGCGCCTCATCCTGAAGAAATTTCTTCAAGCGCCAGAATATATTCCATCTCCTCCCGCGCTCCTACTCCGCGCCCCTCTACTCCTGCGCCTCCTCCTCCCACTCCTGATATGAGTGTGGTTATTTCTCTTCTAAAGCAACTCCAGCAAGGCCAGTCTCAAATGAACCTCAAGTTGGAGCTTCATACTTAATGCTTACCCAGCAGGCTGATGAGATTGCTGCCATTAAGGGAGATAAAAGCGCATAGATGCCAACATCAAGGACAAACATTTCCTGACTCCTCAACAATGGAATGACGCTATTGATCAAATGAATGAGCTCTTCAAAGGCACTCTTGCCTCCCTTCATGAGCGCATAGATGGTGGCATCAACTCACTGATGGCCAAGATTTCATTAATGCTATAAGGGAGGTAGAGTTGAACATAGCGGGTGATATAAGGAAGTTGTTTGAAATGGTGGCTGGAGATAGCCAAAAATTGCTGAGTGTGGTTGATAAACTCAAGGAAGTTAAGGATGAGCTAGAAATCCTAAGTTTAACTGTGTATGGTGCTGATCATGGCGCAGAACCCAAAGCTTCTGAAACTCCTGCGCCTCCAGCTCCTGAAACTCCTGCGCCCTCTTCCAGCTCTGCTCCCAGCGCGCCTGTTGACATTAACTCCCTGCTTTCAAAGATTGATGTTTTGAAAGAGTTAGTTGTCACTCACTTCAACGCCGCACACACTCCAGCGCAGACAGGCGCTCAGATAGGATTTCCTCTGACATTGTTTCAGCGCAGGCTGCTATTGAGGCTAACTTTCAGAACGTTGCAGAAAACGTCGCTCATCAGCAAGCACCTTACTCAACGCACCATTGATGAATATCAAAACATTAATGTTGGTCATTTGCGCTACCTCAGAGACGGCGTCACAGACACTCATGGTTTAGTGAACCGCGCCTATCAACTTTCTAAACAAATCCAGCGCTCCGTTTCTGAAATTGAAGAAGGTTTGAAGGAAGATGACGCGCCTCCTAATCATTAGTTTTCTTTGATTGTAAGATTTTTTTTTTGGTAAATCCCTTTTGAAGATAGTGTTTTTAGTGCTTACTTGTTTTAGCACATCTTTTGTCCTTGTTCTATTCGAAACTTGTAACTTGTAACTCCTACTTCCCAAGTTTTAATAAGAACAATGCATCACTTATTATCAAACCTTGTTCACTCAAACTCCTTGTTTGTAGAACAATGAATATTGTTTAAATTCATATGCATCATATTGAATTGTTTCATACTTTCATGCATTAAGTTTAAACTTGGTTTAAACACATTTTAAAACTGAATCATATATCATCTTGAATGTGTTAAACTGTTGTTCCTATCTTTCCATATGTAACTCTTTATTCTTATTGGAATAGATTAGGAATCTATATCTTGGACTAGTGTGTACATTAACTTGAGACATGATTTACCAATTTCATTCATTTGGACATGTTTTTATCAAGCATAATGTTTGTCGTTGATATAGTAGGTAATGGCATCAATCAAATAGGGGGAGATTGTTGGGTATGCCCACACATATCTTAGTTTTTAATGTATTAGGATTTATTAGATTTGATTGATCCATCACCTAAGTTTTATTTCATGGACTTTAGACCCACATGTAAGAAGTATTTATACTTCATTTTTTAAGTTGTCCATTGTTATAGAATAGGCTTAGAAATAGGGCAAGAAGATCAAGATTCAAGATAAATCACAAGTTCAGTTTGAGCCACGCGCCTATGCGCCCCTTTATGCTATGCGCCATGCGCCTTTCAGCGCGCGCGCATATAGCCTCGCGCCTCAAAGATCCACGCGCGTTGTTACGCGCCTCAAATGGACCATGCGCTCTAATGGCTCAACGCGCCTCATCATGGTTGATTTTACACTCAGTGATTTAATGAAGACTCGAAGACTTGAAGAGAATTCAAATTACGCCAATGATCCAACGGTGGTTAAAAGATGCATATACGCCCAATCTATTGACACGTGTCCATAACGGTCACATTTATGTTGAGTGTCAAAATGGCTATAATATATGCATGCTCCAATCAACGAGCGACAGCTCATCTTATCCACAAAGATTTCCAACGGCTAGTTTTTTGAAGTTCACTATAAATACCCCATAACTTCAACATTTTGAAGTTGCTGAGTTTTGCTAAGAATTTCAAGAATTTCTCTCTCAAAGCATTTGTTGAAGATTTGAAGATTGCCTTCGTTTTTCCAGATTTCTCAGAACATCTTCATACCTTCATCCTTAGCCCAGATCTTCAAAGCCTTAACACTTTAGTTTCTTGTGCTCTCCATCTCAAAGATCTAAAGAGCCTTGATTCTAAGAACACACACGCACCTCTTTAAGATTAATCATTTAGATTCATCTTTTAGAGATACACCGGTTATTGTTTTGGATTTGTTCTTTCATAGTAATAGATCTTGAGTTAGTGTATAAGCTCAACATTGTAATTTGTAACACTCCTCATTATATAAGATCTCGATTAGAATCCAAGACTAACCATCTTGGTAGAGGACGTAGATCTTTCATTGATCGAACCTCTCCAAATAGCTTGTGTTATTATCTTGTTATTTCTTTCAAGTTATTATTTTCACTCACTACTTGCTTGTTTACTCATTGTAGATTGTTTGAACTGAATTGTGTTGTGTTTGTTATATCATTTGCCTTAGTTCCTTATTTCACTCACTTTGAGCCAAAATACTTAGTGTGTGTGTTGCGCTCCCTTTATCACTTTGCGCCTATTTTCATTACTAAATTCCGCTGTGCATTTCACTCACTCACTTAGGCGCATTTCATAACGCTTACTTGATAAAGTGCGCATTCGCAATTGAGTTTTTCAAGGGTACGAAAAGAATTTTAAAACAGCTATTCACCCCCCCCCCCCTCTAGCTATTTTTCATACCCTTGTTGCCCTTTGGGACCAACAATCCAGGTAGCTAACTCTTTTGGGGTAGAGTCCTCTTCAGCAACCATCCCCTTTTGCTTTGAGTATCTTGGATTGAAGTTGCTTTTCTTCTTCATATACTCATACTTGGGAATTGGGCATTCTGATGCGAAATGACTGGGTTTCCTGCAATTAAAACAAACGAGATCCTCTTTCTTCTTTGAGAAGTTGGAGTATTCTTTCTTACTTGTTGAGTTGCTCCTTGAGAACCTTGTTGGAGTTTTGCTTGATGATCCGGGTCTTGCTGTCTTTCTGAACTTTTGGAATCTTTTCACGAACATAGCAAAGTCATCATCATCCATATCTAATAAATCAGATGTGGAGATTTTTGGATCTTCTTCCTCGATCACTTCTTCCTTTTGTGCAACCAACGATAAGTTCTTTGTTTTTCCTTCCATTTCAGCAATGTTGTTAAGCTTAATATCAAAGACCTTGAGGTTGGCATAGAGGCTTCTGAGAGACATATCATCTAGTAACTTGGTATCTTCAAGAGTGTTTCCTTTGTGTAGATATTGCGAACCAAGAGCGGCAAGAAAATTAACATTGATTTCTTTCTTGGTAAGCTTCTTTCCGAGTGCTGTATATGTCACGACCCGAAATCTAGGCTCTATTTTATTAGTAATTAAATGATTATTATTTAATTATTTGCTTATTTATTTATTTAAATTATTATTTATTTAAATAATTATGTGCGCAATTTATGTGTTATAATATTTATGCCTAGCATTTTATTCGAGTTAGTTGGGCTAGTATAGAAGTGTTGGGTCTTAATTGATAGTTGGGAGTGTAGTATTTGTGTGTAGTGTGAGAGAGGGGGCCTTAGTGTAATATTTTGAATTATTTCCCCCTACTCCCCTCACCTCCCTCACCTCCTCCCTCACTCATTCTTCATTTCCCAGACAACTCCCTCCCTCTCTCTAGCTTTGGTAAGCATTTCTTCTCTTTCCTTCTCTCTTAATTTTCTCCATCTTCCTTTCATTATTATTAATTTCTTAAAACTTGAAACATGTTTTGATCGTCGATAGGATCGTAGGAAGCCAAAAAGAATCGAAATCCATCAACTTTGAGATTTATCATGTAAGTTACTTTTCCCCCATTTTGATGCTAAAATGTTCATATCATGTCTAGATAATGTTTAATGTGTTATATTTGAAGTTTGGTTGAGTTTTGAATTTGTTTGGAATTTATTGGGAATTTATTTTGGGTTTTGATCAAAAATGGTGAAATCTTGAATGTTGGGTTTGATTCTTGATTTTGGTTGTTAAATGTTGTTGTATGAGTCTTATTAGACTTATAAGTTGTTTTGGTACATTAGTATACTAGTTGGAATGTTGGATTTTGGTGGAAATGTGTTTTGGGTATAAAAATGGAAGAACCCAAGTTGTTCTTCCCGATTTCCAGTAGTTCAGAACATTGGGCGGCCGCACAAAAATTCCTGGGCGACCGCACAACTATCTGAAAGCTTTTGGTCGTGTTTGAGGGTCTTTATGGGCGACCGTACAGTCCCTGGTGGGCGGCCGCACAGTCCTCTGAAAGTTTACATTTTGTTATTTTGTGTGATTGAAGAATGCGTTTTGATCCAAATCTTGGGTGTCCTCCTAGTTGACCTTAGTGAACATTGTAGTACACTCTAGTGATAGAATTGGGTCCTTTGTGATTAAGTTTGTGTCGGAAATTAATTAAGTGTTAATTGAGATTGTTGGAACACTTTAATTGTGCGTTATTGGTACATTTCACTTTCTTGGTGACTACTTGGTATGGTTCCCTACTTTGGAACCTTAAGTTGTTTATTTAAGCTAGTATTTATTACTTAGCAGTTGTTTGAAAGTCCAGCTGGTATTTTGTGTGTGTTTGGGCGATGCGAAACATTATGATGGCACAGCCAAGTCCATTGTGATGTTGACCATTGTTTTTGCCCCATTATTACCCTCCTCCAGATTGGCCTTGGATGTGAGAAGAGCTAGCTCCTTTGTGTGCATTTTAGCTTCTTGGAGCATGACTTTGTGGCATGTCTCCCGTCCCTTGTGACACTTCATTGGTTATTGGTTCCGGTACCGGGGTTTTCTCTTCGGCTTTCATGCTACTATGAAGATGATGATTTGTTGATTATTGAAGCTGCGCAGCGATCCTTTATTTGGATGTTCCGGTTTGGAAAAACTTGGCTATATCCTTTGTTATGTGTTTATTTCCGCTGCTATCTGTTATGTGCTAAATGCTATGTGCTATACGATATTTATTATTGCTTATTGTATATTGCATCATAGCATGTCATGTAGTTGCATTAGTAACTTATTGAGATTTATCTCACCCCCTTTTCTTTTATCTTTGTTTTTCCTTAACCCCCCCCCCAGGTGCTAAGGATTAGTCTCGCTGATCACGAGAAAGAGGACGTCGAGTGTGGATACATTCTTTTGGGGAAGGTTGTTATAGGTTGGTTTACATTATGTAAATGTGTAACCATTTTGGGATAGTTGTACCAAACAATGACGTCACTAAGAATTGTATATTTTTATTTTGTTGGGCATAAACTTGTGGAAGTTTATGATAGTTGTAATTGATCTTTATCAAACTTGGTTTTGTAAAACTTTGGATCATTACCTTTTGGAGCAATTTCTGAAGTTGAAACCGGTTGAATTCAATGGGGAGCCCGATGTAAGGAAAGCTGAGTTGTGGATTGAGTCGATGGAGAAGATTTATGATGTGTTTGGGTGCACGGATGAGGACAAGGTCCGGTTCGCGGCTTACAAGCTTGTGGGTGCCGCCGAGCATTGGTGGAAAGGGGTCAAAGCTTGTTGGGATGATACTCACATGGTGTATGCGTGGGAGTTGTTTGTGCGCAAATTCAAGGAGCATTTCATTCTGGTTGTTGACCAAAACCGAAAGGAGATCGAGCTACTCAACCTGGAGCAAGGTGTGTTGTCTATGGCACAATACTCGGCTAAGTTCATAGAATTAGCCCGGTATTGCGACTATTTGGTGAGGACCGAGGAACAAAAGGCTATGAGATTTATTCGGGGATTGAAGACCTCCATCCGTACTCAACTGATTGCTCAACGGATTGTGACTTTCCAAGATGCGGTGGACCGAGCCTACTTAATAGAGCAAGATATTGGGGAACATAAGAGGAAGACCGAGGTGGCCAACCCAAATAAGCAAGGAGCGCAGAGCAAGCCACAACACCGTTCCGATAACCGAGGTAACTTTGGGGGACAATCTCAGTTCCGAGGGCAACCGATCCCAAGGAACCCGGGTACCACTTCCGGGAACCAAGGGAGCCAAATTAGGAGGCTTTGTTCGTATTGTCAAAAGGAAGGTCATTCTGAAGACCGTTGTTGGAAGAAGCAAGGAAGGTGCACCAATTGTGGTCAAATGGGTCACTTTGTAAAAGATTGCCCGAGAGGTAGAGTACAAGCATCCGGGTCAGGAGTTGGTAATAATCAAGGTCAGAAAAGGGATGCTAATGGGAAGCCCAAAGTTCAAGGGAAGGTTTATGCCATGAATCAACAACAAGCTACCGATGATCCATCCGTTATTAGAGGTATTATTTCTGGTCTAATGTGAGCGCACGAGCGTTAGTAGATCCAGGATCATCTCATTCATACATTTTTGTGCAATTTGCTTCTCTGTTAAATGCTGCATTTGAGTCTTTACCGTACGTGCTAGAGGTGTCGACCCCTATAGGAGAATGCTTGATTTCCGATCGAGTCTTTCGTGCTTGTGATGTGGTTATTTGTGGTCGAGTCCTTTGTGCGGATTTGGTAGTTCTTCCTATCCAAGACTTTGATGTCATTTTGGGTATGGATTGGTTGAGCAAGTTTCATGCTTCCGTTGATTGCCGTAAGAAAACTGTTACTTTTTCTATTCCCGATGTGCCTAAATTTGTGTTTGAGGCTAGTCCTCTGAGTAGAAAGGTTCGCTTAATTTCTTTTTTGAAAGCGAGAAAATTATTGCATAGTGGTTATAAGGGGTATTTGGCTAGTGTTCTTGATACTAGGATAGAATCCCCTAGTTTGGATAGTGTTCGAGTAGTCCGGGAATTTCCCGATGTTTTCTCTGCCGAGTATGATATGCCTCCCGATCGTGAGATTGAGTTTTGTATAGATCTTTTGCCAGGTAAGGCTCCGATTTCGAAAGCACCTTATAGGTTAGCTCCCGCAGAATTGAAGGAGTTAAAGGTTCAGTTGCAAGAGTTGCTTGATCGAGGGTTTATCTGCCCTAGTGTTTCCCCGTGGGGAGCACCGGTTTTATTTGTGCGGAAGAAAGACGGTTCCTTGAGATTGTGCATCGATTACCGGAAGTTGAATCAGGTTACGGTGAAGAACAAGTATCCTCTACCCCACATTGATGATTTGTTTGATCAGCTTCAAGGGTCCGTGGTTTTCTCTAAACTTGATTTGAGAAGTGGGTACCATCAGTTGAAGGTTCGATCGGAGGATATTCCGAAGACTGCTTTTCGCACTCGGTATGGTCATTATGAGTTCTTGGTTATGCCGTTTGGGTTGACGAACGCGCCGGCCGTGTTTATGGATTTGATGAACCGAGTTTTCCATCCGTATCTTGACTCGTTCGTGGTGGTCTTTATTGATGATATACTCGTCTACTCTAAATCTCGAGAGGAGCACGAGCAACACTTGAGGATTGTTTTATCCGTTCTTGCAAGGGAGAAATTATTTGCGAAGTTCAGTAAATGCGAATTTTGGCTCGAGAAGGTGTCATTTCTCGGTCATGTGATTTCTAAAGATGGGATTTCGGTGGATCCTTCAAAGATTGAAGCCATAGTGGATTGGAAGAGACCCGAATCAGTGACAGAGATTAAAAGCTTCCTTGGTTTAGCCGGTTATTACCGAAGATTTATTGAAGGGTTTTCGAGGATTGCTACTCCGATGACTCAGTTGACCCGGAAGAATGTTCCGTTTGTGTGGACCGAGAAATGTGACAAGAGTTTCGAGGAATTGAAGAAGAGGTTGACTACCGCACCGATCTTGACTTTACCTAATGGGAGCGATGGCCTAGTGATTTACAGTGATGCTTCGAAAGAGGGTTTGGGTTGTGTGTTGATGCAGAATGGGAAAGTAATTGCTTATGCTTCGAGGAAGTTGACCCCTAGTGAACAGAATTACCCGACTCATGATATGGAGTTGGCGGCGATAGTCTTTGCGTTGCACAAATGGAAGCACTATCTTTATGGAGCGAAGTTTGAGATTTTTACCGATCACAAGAGTTTGAAGTACCTTTTCTCCCAGAAAGAGTTGAACAACCGACAGCGTCGATGGATGGAATTGTTGAAGGATTACGATTGTACGATTTCTTATCATCCGGGGAAGGCGAATGTGGTAGCCGATGCGATTAGTAGAAAGTCTTATGTGGCTTCGATGATGGTTCGGGAATGGAAAATGCTTGAGGATGTTTGAGATTGGTCTCCTCGTGAATCGAGACATGGGGCTATTTTTGCGAATATTAGGGTGTCTCCGACCCTAATTCAAAGGATAAAGGAAGCTCAGAAAGAGGATCCCGAGTTGGTGAAAATAATGGGTAAATTGAAGGAAAAGAACTTCGAGGATTTTTCATCGAGTTCGAGTGGAGTTTTGACTTTCCGTGGAAGATTGTGTGTTCCGGATGTTGATGGAATTAAACAGAGAGTTCTTGATGAGGGTCACAAATCGAGGTATACTATTCATCCGGGCAGTACAAAGATGTATCAGGATTTGAAGCAACAATTTTGGTGGATTAATATGAAAAGGGAAATAGCTGAGTATGTTTCGAAGTGTTTAACGTGTCAGCAGGTCAAAGCCGAGCATCAGAGACCCGCGGGATTACTTCAGCCGTTAGAGATTCCCGAGTGGAAATGGGAGCATGTGACTATGGATTTCGTTACGGGACTACCTCGTACCCGTAGGAAGTATGGCAGTGTTTGGGTAATAGTGGATAGATTGACCAAGAGTGCCCATTTCTTGCCTATTGACATCAGATATTCGATGGAGAAGATTGCGACCCTTTATATTGATGAGATTGTTAGATTGCATGGGGTTCCGGTTAGCATTGTGTCAGATCGAGACCCGAGGTTTACTTCTAGATTCTGGAAGGAGTTTCAGGAAGCTTTGGGTACAGATTTGCGATTCAGTACAGCTTTTCATCCTCAAACCGATGGTCAATCCGAGAGGACTATTCAGATTTTGGAGGATATGTTGCGAGCTTGTTCGATAGACTTTTCTAATTCTTGGGATTCGCACCTACCGTTAGTGGAATTCTCTTACAACAACAGTTATCAGGCTAGTATCTAGATGGCACCGTTTGAGGCTTTGTATGGAAGGAAATGTAGATCGCCTATTTGTTGGGATGAGGTCGGTGAAGCGAAAGTTTTGGGTATCGATTTGCTTCGGGATTCGGTTGAGAAAGTTAAAGTTATCCGGGATAGATTGAAGACAGCCCAGAGTCGACATAAGAGCTATGCAGATAACCGAAGGCGAGATCTTAGTTTTCAAACCGGTGATTTGGTATTCTTGAAAGTGTCTCCGAAGGTGGGTATTCGTAGGTTTGGGAAGAAAGGCAAATTGGCTCCGAGGTTTATTGGTCCGTTCGAGATTTTGGGAAAGGTTGGACTTCTAGCGTATCGTCTTGCGTTACCGCCATCTTTGGATCGGTTACATAATGTTTTCCACGTTTCTATGCTTCGGAAGTATGTTCATGATCCGTCTCACGTGTTACCGAGGATACCGGAAGATATTGAGCCCGATATGACTTATGAGGAACGACCGGTCCGGATCCTAGATTCTAAAGACCAAGAGTTGAGGAGCAAGAGCATCGCGTTGGTTCGAGTTCTTTGGAGGAATCATAATATCGAGGAGTCGACGTGGGAGCTCCGAGATGAGATCGAGAGGAAATTTCCGTGGCTTTTTGTTTGAGGTGAGTCTCGTTAAAATTCGGGTCGAATTTTCTTTAAGGGGGAGTGAATGTCACGACCCGAAATCTAGGCTCTATTTTATTAGTAATTAAATGATTATCATTTAATTATTTGCTTATTTATTTATTTAAATTATTATTTATTTAAATAATTATGTGCGCAATTTATGTGTTATAATATTTATGCCTAGCATTTTATTCGAGTTAGTTGGGCTAGTGTAGAAGTGTTGGGTCTTAATTGAAAGTTGGGAGTGTAGTATTTGTGTGTAGTGTGAGAGAGGGGGCCTTAGTGTAACATTTTGAATTATTTCCCCCTACTCCCCTCACCTCCCTCACCTCCTCCCTCACTCATTCTTCATTTCCCAGACAACTCCCTCCCTCTCTCTAGCTTTGGTAAGCATTTCTTCTCTTTCCTTCTCTCTTAATTTTCTCCATCTTCCTTTCATTATTATTAATTTCTTAAAACTTGAAACATGTTTTGATCGTCGATAGGATCGTAGGAAGCCAAAAAGAATCGAAATCCATCAACTTTGAGATTTATCATGTAAGTTACTTTTCCCCCATTTTGATGCTAAAATGTTCATATCATGTCTAGATAATGTTTAATGTGTTATATTTGAAGTTTGGTTGAGTTTTGAATTTGTTTGGAATTTATTGGGAATTTATTTTGGGTTTTGATCAAAAATGGTGAAATCTTGAATGTTGTGTTTGATTCTTGATTTTGGTTGTTAAATGTTGTTGTATGAGTCTTATTAGACTTATAAGTTGTTTTGGTACATTAGTATACTAGTTGGAATGTTGGATTTTGGTGGAAATGTGTTTTGAGTATAAAAATGGAAGAACCCAAGTTGTTCTTCCCGATTTCCAGTAGTTCAGAACATTGGGCGGCCGCACAAAAATTCCTGGGCGACCGCACAACTATCTGAAAGCTTTTGGTCGTGTTTGAGGGTCTTTATTGGCGACCGCACAGTCCCTGGTGGGCGGCCGCACAGTCCTCTGAAAGTTTACATTTTTTTATTTTGTGTGATTGAAGAATGCGTTTTGATCCAAATCTTGGGTGTCCTCCTAGTTGACCTTAGTGAACATTGTAGTACACTCTAGTGATAGAATTGGGTCCTTTGTGATTAAGTTTGTGTTGGAAATTAATTAAGTGTTAATTGAGATTGTTGGAACACTTTAATTGTGCGTTATTGGTACATTTCACTTTCTTGGTGACTACTTGGTATGGTTCCCTACTTTGGAACCTTAAGTTGTTTATTTAAGCTAGTATTTATTACTTAGCAGTTGTTTGAAAGTCCAGCTGGTATTTTGTGTGTGTTTGGGCGATGCGAAACATTATGATGGCACGGCCAAGTCCATTGTGATGTTGACCATTGTTTTGCCCCATTATTACCCTCCTCCAGATTGGCCTTGGATGTGAGAAGAGCTAGCTCCTTTGTGTGCATTTTAGCTTCTTGGAGCATGACTTTGTGGCATGTCTCCCGTCCCTTGTGACACTTCATTGGTTATTGGTTCCGGTACCGGGGTTTTCTCTTCGGCTTTCATGCTACTATGAAGATGATGATTTGTTGATTATTGAAGCTGCGCAGCGATCCTTTATTTGGATGTTCCGGTTTGGAAAACCTTGGCTATATCCTTTGTTATGTGTTTATTTCCGCTGCTATCTGTTATGTGCTAAATGCTATGTGCTATGCGATATTTATTATTGCTTATTGTATATTGCATCATAGCATGTCATGTAGTTGCATTAGTAACTTATTGAGATTTATCTCACCCCCTTTTCTTTAATCTTTGTTTTTCCTTAACCCCCCCCAGGTGCTAAGGATTAGTCTCGCTGATCACGAGAAAGAGGACGTCGAGTGTGGATACATTCTTTTGGGGAAGGTTGTTATAGGTTGGTTTACATTATGTAAATGTGTAACCATTTTGGGATAGTTGTACCAAACAATGACGTCACTAAGAATTGTATATTTTTATTTTGTTGGGCATAAACTTGTGGAAGTTTATGATAGTTGTAATTGATCTTTATCAAACTTGGTTTTGTAAAACTTTGGATCATTACCTTTTGGTATCAAATGGAATTTTTAACTTCGGTATTTGTCAGTTTTGGTTTTAGAGTTGACGTCCAGATCGCTGTCTCGGGCCCGCGGGGTCCGGGGTCGCGACAGTATAAGTACTCACGATCTCACAATAACGCTCATAAGTGGCTCTTAGTGATTCACCGGGGATCTTAGCAAAGTTGTTGAATCTTCTTTGAATTGCAAACTTTTTGCTTTCCTTGCAAGCTTGATCTCCTTCGATGTAATCTTTAATTGCATCCCAAAGTTCTTTTGCAGTAGAGCATTCCATGATCTGTCGACGCTGTAACGTACTCAAGGTACTTATAAGTATGCTTTTTGCTTTCACATCCATTCCAACCAGTCTTTTCTCTTCATCGGTCCATTCAGCTTTTGGTTTCTTGATAGTCGGATTTGCACCATTGGTTTCTGGATCCGGATTAGCTTTCATTAGGAAGTATGGTCCAATGGTAAGACAATCACCAAGTTGCTCGTCCATGGAGTAGAACTGAGTTAGAATGCTGTGCTTCCATACGTCAAAATTATCTTCGTCGAACGCTGGAAGGTGAGTGAAGTTAACCGTTGCCATAGTTTTCTGACTTGCCATTTCGAATCGGCACCCAAGCTGTTAAGCTTGAAAAACAGAAGTTTTATAAAGGTGTTTTCTATGATACCACTTGTTGGTCCCAAAAAGGAGGCTAGAGGGGGGGGGTGAATAGCCTATTTAAAATTTCAACCCTTTTTCAAAATTCAACCAAGTGCTTACAATCTTGAGTTTTGCGGTCAAGTAATAAACCGCGCGGTCAAGGTGTAATATGCACAGCGGAAGTTTTCGATGGAAATAAGGTAGAGTTGTTTTTGACAAAATCTCTAAGAAACACCAGCACTCACGGTCAACCAAGTTGCGGTCAAGTGAGTCCGGTCAAGGTAAGTACGGTCAATAGAAATGCGCTCAAGAGATTTGTGGTCAGATGGTTGAGAGATTGAAAGTTGTTGTCTTAGAAGTTTTGGCAAAATATAAGTTAGTCAGATTTTTAACTTAGGCAATGTGGAGAACAAACAAACACAATTCACACTACGTTCTTAAATCTGAAAGATCAAACACTAAAAAAACAAACAAGATTAATATGAACAAGTGAAGAACAAGATGAACAATACTTGAAGGTAAATTTGCAGAAAGTAAAATGACACAAGTATTTGGAAAGGTTCGATCTGTTAAAAGATCTACGTCCTTTACCAAGATGGTCAGTCTTGGATTTTGAATGGAGGTATATATTGATTCTTGAGTGTACAGATTACAGAGATGAAGCTTTGAATCAACACCTACTGTCTATGAAGAATAAATCCTAGACTTAGACCAGTGTATCCCTTTTGATGCAATCTATGTGATTGATCAATTGGGGGTGAGTGTGTGTGTAAGAATCAGAAGCTCTTTAAAATCTAAGTGATTGTAGAGCCTAATGAATCTTAAGTGTTACAAGGCTTGATATGACTTGAATGTTGCTGGAGATCTTTGAAGGTTTGAAGGTGTGTTCTTTGAAGATTCAAAGGATTCTGGAAATCTTGAGTATGATCTTCAATCACCAAGTATTTCAACAGCAATTTCTCTCTTAGAATCTCAACACAGTTCAATGAAGAACTTAAGGGCTATTTATAGCCTTAAATGAGAAAATAGCTGTTGGATTTACTTGGGCTCCAAGTTGAAGGACAATGAGCTGTTGAATTCTGATTGGAGCTCGATCTGAGTTTGTCTTTTTTGCAGATAAGAGGTGGTCCCACTTAGATGAATTCAAATTTGAATTACTTGGGATCCAAGTTCTGCAACGTTCTAAACTAACTATAGTTTGACCATGGTTAATTTTGAACAAACTTGGGTTCTTGGACAACTTCATCATTTGCGGTCAAGGCCTCACGGTCGAGTGGCTTGCGGTCGAGGGGTCAAATGTGACCTGTCAAGATATTCCACAAAGCTCACGGTCACTGACTTCCGGTCAAGTGATTCACGGTCAAGTGGTCTTCCACGGTCAGGTGGTCTACCACGGTCAAGTGAATTCACGGTCAAGGTCTTGACCACTAAATTTCCAGACTTAGAAAATTTTCAGCCTATCAATCTAAAGCCTATACTATCAAAGTGGACTATTCTAAAAATGAAGTTTAACACTTCTTACAAAATATCCTAAAGTCCACAAAAGATAAAATTAGGTTATGGGATCAATCAAATCTAGGTGATAGGAGTGGTTTATAATAAGCATACCCAACAGTTTTGCTGGAAAATCAAATTCATGAGGTAGATTGGCTCCGAAGCCGGCACGATGAATTGGCCTTGCTATACGAACGCCGTATGGATCGGTCCCTTCGAGGTGCAAGTGGTTTTTTCAGGAGGAGCAATAAGACTTACAGATTTGGATGGAAACCCTTTCATGCACCCGGTCAATGGCGACAAGCTCCGTCGATACTTTGTTTAAAAAAAAAAGGAGTGCTAAAAGAATATACCCACCTAGATTGAAAACCTGTTTGGGCGGTCTAGGGAAAAAATAGGGTCGCACCATGAGTCATGAAAAATGAACTACGATGACCTGAGCCCCTTAGTCCTATTTGTAAAAGGGGAACGTAGGCAGCCAATCATTGGTCCGGTCTCAAAAATAAATAAAATTCAAGTTTGGTTCTTAAAGGAAACTTCATAATAAGTAACCACTGCCACCATGGTTAAAACACTTCCTTGATGAGTTCAAGCACGGTCTACTCTCGACTCAATGACATGCTAAAAATATAAATAAAACACTTAACCGAACTAATATGTCTACAATGGCAATGGGTGGATACTTAGACAGTATGAATCATCATTACTCCTCATCTCTCCACCCCTTCTTTTAGCTCCTTCGAGTTTTCTTCTTCTTCACATCAAAAATCTCGATCTCTTTTCTCCCAAGCTCGGTTGCCCTCCCAATCTCCCCAACAAGCCCAGTTGCCCTCAAAGCCATGTCAACTGCCGCCTTAGCCTAGAGATCCGCCATCCGTGCCTCGAGTTTAGGCACTACAACCATCCTCCTTTCAGCTAGGATTTGATAGTCTTCAACGACATACCCATTCCGATTGTGGCCGCTCGCCACAGCCTCGGCCTCCCTCAAAACCCTACTAGCGTCACAATAACCTCCAAGAATGGCCTCACGCCTTTCATCTATGAGCCTCTGAGTCTGCCCCATGGTCTGCTCATACCAATCCAAGTAAACTGTGGTCTAAACCGTGCTAGCCACACACCTAAGAAGTACCTGAGCCGGAAAGAGGGAATACGCCCACGATCGGGTAAGGAATAAGATGGTGGAAGGATCCCACATAAATAGTGACGGAGGTCTCAAATGATCCGAATTGACACCCAACCACTCCAATAAAGGAGTTTGCAACAATCCGAACTGCCTGCGAACCAACGAAGGGGTGTAGAAGGATGATCCCAAGAGTCCCGGCACCTGAACAATATGGGAATCATCCTGATACTCTCTCATGGAGCTAATACGCTAGTGCGGGACCCACCAACGAATCTGTGAAGTCTAGAGACGAACCATGTGCGCCTCCCAATCACCCTGAGCAAAATCCAAAAGAATGCCTCTCAAAGAGTAGGACCACAGTTTGTGAGAAAGAGGAGCCTCGGGCACGACCATCAACCTCTCCCTTAACCATATGGTGAGAAGAGCGGGGCTACCACCGCACATGAAACCATCACTCAAGGCCAAACGGTCCATACCATGAAGGGTTTCACCTAAGATCAAAGGGACGATGTCTTTTCCCATGAGGCATTCCTCAAGAATACTCAACAGAACCCTGTAACAAGTGCCTTTAGAACTAACCATGTAGAAAAAGGCAAGGATGCACAACCCAAAGGCATTCCATGAAAACTCATCGGTCTGATCCATGAATCTCTCGAGAAGGTTTGAGATGTCAATAAATTATGATTAAGGACCATGCATTGGGCTTCTTCTAAAGGAATTCCAAGAAGAGTGACCAACCTTTCAACACACATCGTGTCATCAATCGAAGGGAGAGAAATGGCTTTCGTATCCATGCCCCCACCAGAGCCTTGAAATCCTCGTAAGTCGGAGTGATTTCGGTGAAAGAAAAGAAATACACATGTCTTCTGATATCCCAGAAAGATGCAGCGGCCCTCAAAAGCTCAAAATATGGGATAAATTCTTTGAGAGGCCAAAGGGATCTAAGCCCAAACTTGGCTTGAAAAATATCCTTGTTCTCCCTCATATGATGCCTCATCCAAAGCCTAAGATTACCTTCAATGCATTCTTGATCAACCTTGGACAATTTTGCTGGTTTCTCCATACGAAAAGACTCCATGGAAAGAAAAACCTCGAGGGACAAAGGGGATGAATTGCTTCTGGGCGTCAGGCTAAGGCGCTTAAGGAAATGACCAGACCCAGAATAAAATTTGATGCAAAAAAGGCACCCACTTCCTTAGCCATACGGCTACTTTGGCCCTGACAGAATTGATGATTTCTTGTTGGTAGGTTGGCTTTATGACCCCCTCATTCAAAGCCCCATCCCAACCATATCATAACTACCCCAGATATTTTCCCTCCTTTGGCTCATGCAAACATGATTCTTGGCTTAGAAACTAATTAGGTTCCCTTGTAAGAATATATGGCCGTCCTTGACATAAGCCCAGTAAAATTTGTGAGAATTATCTCCCGGCAGTCTTTGACGTAAGCCCAGTAAAATTTGTGAAACTTGCTTGATGTGAGAATACCTTAAGACCGGTGAGAAAATCACATCTCCCGGCAGTTTGTAAGCCCGTCTTTCACCTAGAATGAGCATAACCTTAGGCAGTCCTTGACGTAAGCCCAGTAAGAAATTGTGTGAGTTTTCCTAGTGCGAGCCTACCCTAGATGGTCCCCACACGACGTAAGCCCTTTGACTCATCTCCCGGCCATTTGTAATCACGTTTTACCTAAGAAGACCTGGCCATTTGTAAGCCCGTCTTTGCCTAGCATGAGCAAGATCCCGTCCCCTGGCGAACGTTAGGCCGTCCTTGACATAAGCCCAGCATAACCTTAGGCCGTCCTTGACGTAAGCCCAGTATAACCATTAGGCCGTCCTTGACATAAGCCCAACATAACCTTAGGCTGTCCTTGACATAAGCCCAGTGAAACCTTTGGCCGTCCTTGACTTAAGCCCAGAAAACTCTTAGGTTTAGAAAACCCCGTCCCGGCCATCCTCAACGGGATATAAGACCAGCTTTCCCGTCAAACTCTCCAAAGATGGAGTTGACCAAGCCTTGACTTAGAATAATCATTGTAGGTTGAGGTCCTTGTCCTCGGCAGTCTAAAATGACGTAAGACCATCCTTGTAAGTCAACCCTCTCCATAGAGCCAAGTTGACCATGTCCCGCCTCTGACCCCGAGGGTCACACTTCCTTGTGTAAGTCAACCCTCACCATAGGGCCAAGTTGACCATGTCCCGCCTCTGACCCCGAGAGTCACACTTCCTTGTGTAAGTCAACCCTCACCATAGAGACAAGTTGACCATGTCCCGCCTCTGACCCCGAGAGTCACGCTTCCTTGTATAAGTCAACCCTCTCCATAGAGCCAAGTTGACCATGTCCCGCCTCTGAACCCGAGGGTCACGCTTCCTTATGCAAGTCAACCCTCTCCATAGAGCCAAGTTGACCATGTCCCGCCTCTGAACCCGAGGGTCACGCTTCCTTATGCAAGTCAACCCTCTCCATAGAGCCAAGTTGACCATGTCCCTCCTCTGACCCCGAGGGTCACGCTTCCTTGTGTAAGTCAACCCTCTCCATAGAGCCAAGTTGACCATATCCCGCCTCTGACCCCGAGAGTCACGCTTCCTTATGTAAGTCAACCCTCTTCATAGAGCCAAGTTGACCATGTCCTGCCTCTGACCCCGAGAGTCACGCTTCTTTGTGTAAGTCAACCCTCTCTATAGAGCCAAGTTGACCATGTCCCGCCTCTGACCCCGAGAGTCACGCTTCTTTGTGTAAGTCAGCCCTCTCCATAGAGCCAAGTTGACCGTGTCCCGCCTCTGACCCTGAGGGTCACGCTTCCTTGTGAAAGTCAACCCTCTCAATAGAGCCGAGTTGACCATGTCCCGCCTCTGAACTCGCCAAGAGTCATGCTCGTCCCCTTAGGAAATGATGACTGATATCCGCCTAGCCCTTAGGTTTGGATAGCCTTAAAACTTTTCTCCTTTTTTGAACTACGTTAAGCTTGATTCCCCGCAAACGGGATACGTAGGAATCCTATACCTTTAGGTCCAGCTATGCGAACCAAAATCGGTCAAGCCGTCCTCCCATCAGATTGGGATGCTTATTTTTATCGACAACCCCTCTTTTCCAAAGCGACGTTACCGAGGGGCTCTGTATGTACCCCAATCTGAAATCGACCAATTTAGAGGAACTCTTAGCACCATTCAGGGATAAACTGATAGGCTGGGACATCACTAGGATAAACCTGAAAATTTTAGGACTGCTCTGGAATTAAAACTTGGAAAATTCCAGAAGCTCGCCAGGCTGAGCCGTACGGATGGTTTGGACGCGGGAAGGGCCTAGCCGTACGGCTGGTTTAGGCACCTTCAGTCCCTATAAATTAAGACCCTTGCTGATCATTTCAGGGGGGGTGAGAAATATAGTTTTGTAGGTGAAACTCTGCAGAAATCCAGCCTGACTGAAACACCACCAAACACTTGAGTGAAAAGAGAGAAATATAGGCTATAACCACCATAGGTGAAGCCTCCTTCTCACTATCTTCTCTCCATCTTAAACTCTTTTGTTCTTGTTTATGTTATTCATTTACTTGCATTTTAAGCCTTGCCCTTATCAAGCACTTTTGTATTGCAAGTCTTGCCCTTGTCAAGCACTTTTATATTGCAAGTCTTATCCTTTCAAGCACCTTATACTCTTGTTATGTATCTTGGAACCAAATCATGAAATGATTCAAGGTGCCCTCACATCCAAGTATGTGAAAAAGTGAAAAAACCTAAAGAAGATCATGATTTGTTAATTTCTTGCCTTTAAATATCTTGATGATCCATTTTCATGGTGAAAGTATGTATCTTCATGTTGTATTTGGCCATGATGATCATGTTGGGTGATAAAGTTCTAATCTTTATCATCCCAACCTTGATTTAGCCTAAAATCCCACATTTGGGTCATAAAGATTCAATCTTTATGTTATTTTGTTGTTCCTAAAGGTTTAATCTTGTATAAAGATCCCATTTTGATGGTAAAGTTTGAATCTTTACTCATCAAAATGGATATCTTGGCTCAAAGTCCACTTTTATCAACTTTTTTTAATAATTCTCCAATGATTGTCGTAATCATATCCAAAATTATTGTTTTGGTGTCTAATCTAGTGATTAATGACATAAGGATGATCTAATTTGTGTTTTGTTATAAAAGAATGGCTGGAAATGATCAAACAGTCCAGTTTCAGACATAATGCTCTGTTTCTGGAACTGGACTAATTCCTGGGAATCTGTTAAAATTCCTAGGAAGACCCCCTTTAGCCGTACGGCTACTTTATCCAGGGGCATGTTTCAATACAGTTCCCCTTTAATCCAGAATGTTTACAAAAGAACCCCCTTTTCTGTTAAAATCCTAACTGTTTTCTGTTAAAGTCATTTTCTCCCGTTTTCTAAACACACACACACACACACACATATGCACTTTCCTTTAACAAACTTAGGGAGACTCGGCATTGTCCGAGGCGGCTTGGGTGACGTGAAACTCTTCCCAAGCCGTAACCTGACCTTCGAACTCATAAATCTCTAACCATTTTCATTTGTTGGGTTAAAAGTTAACAAATGTGGCGACTCCGTTATCTTTTGGAATTACACCGTGTTTGATTCTCGAGGGGAAACCTTTCCATTTTTCCCGCGGGTATCTTACAGTTGCCTATGGCTTAGTTCGACCGCACTTCTTGTTGTCTTGATTTGGAGATAATAACCAAAGTTCAAATAGTCACATCCTCATAATTATAGAGAAACTAATGACACATAATATCATGCTTAAATTAATGGAGATTAATTTAATGACTAAACTTGATGTGTAACATGTTTATCTTATGTGATCATAAATGTGTTATATGCTATATGTTGTGAACCTTCATTAAAATTTAAGTTCCGTGCCAATCCATGATTAAAACACTTGTGAGTACGTGGGTAGTTTTATGTGGGTTACACCCTAGCGTAGGTGCATTAATTCTATTCATTTATGATCAAGATGAGGAAACAGTGATTCCTATGCGTTTAAAATGGCTTAACTTAATTAGGCTATAAAAACAATTTTGGGCCTAAAGCACAAATGAGATTAAAACATGTTAGACATATGATGTCTATAATCTCATAAAAGATCTAAGAGTCATATATGATATGATTGACAAGGAGTTGTCTACCTAAATAACTTATTTTGAGTAGTCGTGCCCTAGCCGACTCAAAGTTAAGTGAAATATAGATCTTAGCCCATTTAATTATATTATACATTGGATGTATATGATGGTTATATAATTCAGTGGGAGTATTTGTGAAATACTAATAATTGTAATATCTTTAAAATTAAGTTGGTACTTATATTTAATTATATGTTTACATAATTGTAGATAATGGCTCAAAGTACAAATTTATCATTACGATCTATCCTTGAGAAGGAAAAACTTTAAGAAAATGGAGCTAACTATACGGATTAGATCCGTAGCCTTAGAATTGTTCTAAAGCATTAGGACAAGCTCTATATTCTTGATGAGCCCGTTCCTGAAGATGAACATGCTTCTAATGCACCCAAGGATGAGAGAAACGCCTACAAGAAACACAAAAGTGATTCTCGTGAGGTGGGTTGTATTATGCTTACGGCCATGTGTCCAGAGCTTCAGAAGACTCTTGAACACTTGGAGGCATTTGACCTTACTGCTTCGTTGAAAGATATGTTTCAAGAACAAGCAAGGCAAGAGAGGTTCGACATTATAGCTGCCTTGGTCTCATGCAAGATGAGCGAAAGCCAGTCTGTGTGCCCTCATGTTTTGAAGATGAAGGCTCATTTTGATCACCTAGAGAGGCTTGGCCATCCCATTTATGTTGAGTTGGCCACTGATGTTATTCTTAATTCATTGCCCAAAAGCTATAATCAGTTCATCATGAACTTTAATATGCATGGGATGGATAAGTCCCTGTCTGAGTTGCATGGGATGCTTAAGACAGTGGAAAAGAAAATCGGTAAAGCGGCCGCACCCATGCTAATAGTGTCTAAGGAAGGAAAGGTCAAGAAAGGCAAAGGAAAAGGGGGTAATACAAAGGTTGTCAAACCCAAGATTGGCAAGGCAATTGTTGCCAATGCCAATGTGGCTAAATATGCTTCCCAAAAGGATGCAATTTGTTTCCATTGCAATGAGATTGGTCATTGGAAAAGGAATTGCAAGGTTTACAAGGAAGCAATGAAGAAGAAGAAGAGCAGTGGGACTGCCTCTACTTCAGGTATTTATGTTATAGATGTTCTTCTTTCTACCTCTAGCTCCTGCGTATTAGATACCGGATGTGGATCTCACATTTGTTTAAATGTGCAGGGACTAAGGAATAGAAGGCTACTTAAAGATGGCGAAGTGGACCTACACGTGGGAAATGGAGCAAGAGTTGCCGCATTAGCCGTGGGCACATATGATGTCATTTTACCTAGCGGATTAATTCTTGTTTTGAACAATTATTATTACGTTCCAGATTTAAGTAGAAATATTATTTCAGTTTCTTGTTTGGATAATGAAGGTTATAGTTTTCTTATTAAGAATAAGAAGTTTTCTATTTATTTAAATGAGATGCTTTATTGTACTGCATGTTCATTTAATGGCCTTTATGTTCTTGATGTTGAAAGTGTGAATAATGAGAATATTTATAATGTAAATAAGAAATCCAAACCTAATGATGTAAATCATACTTATTTGTGGCATTGCCGTCTTGGTCATATTAATGAGAAGCGTATCTCAAAACTCCATGGGGACGGACTTTTAGATTCACATGATTTTGAATCATATGAAACTTGTGAGTCTTGTTTACTTGGAAAGATGACTAAGACACCTTTCACTAAGAGTAGTGAAAGGGCTATTGACTTATTAGGACTCATACATACTGATGTGTGTGGACCGATGAGCAGCAGTGCTAGGGGAGGATACCAATTCTTCATAACATTCACTGATGATTTTAGTAGATATGGCTATGTCAACTTAATGAAACATAAAAGTGAATCTTTTGAGATATTTAGAATATTTCAAAATGAAATACAAAATCAACTTGACAAAACTATTAAAGCACTTCGATCTGATCGTGGTGGAGAATATTTAAGCCAAGAATTTGACAATCATCTTAAATATTGTGGAATTGTTTCACAATTAACTCCACCCGGAACACCACAATGGAATGGTGTGTCTGAGTGGAGAAATAGGACTTTATTAGATATAGTCCGCTCTATGATGAGTCAAGTTGATCTTCCTTTATCCTTTTGGGGACATGCACTAGAAACTGCCGCTCTAACACTAAATAATGTTCCAACCAAATCTGTTCCAAAGACACCACATTAGATGTGGAATGGAAGAAAACCTAGTTTGTCTTTCATGAGGATTTGGGGTTGTGAGGCTTATGTCAAGAGACTTATCTCTGAGAAACTTGCACCAAGATCTGACAAATGTTATTTTGTGGGTTACCCTAAGGAAACTAAGGGCTATTACTTTTACAACCGAACGGACAACAAAGTATTTTTTGCACGTCATGGTACCTTTCTAGAGAAAGAGTTTCTCTCCAAAGGAATTAGTGGGAGTAAAATTAATCTCGAAGAGGTTCGAGAACCCGAAAATAATATGGAACCAATGGTTGAATCTGATCAAGTTACACAAGGGGTTGTGGAACCTAATCAGAATACACAAGCTCTTCGCAGAACTGGTAGGGTGCGATCCGAACCTTAGAGATATGGATTTCTCATGACGGATAGCAATGAAGTAGAAGTCATAGTTGATGACGAACCTACTTCCTATCAAGAAGCGATGTTCGCTCCTGATTCAGACAAATGGCTTAGAGCCATGGAATCTGAAATTAAATCCATGTATGATAATCAAGTTTGGAACTTGATTGATGCGCCCGAAGGTGTAAAAGCCATAGGATGCAAGTGGGTTTTCAAAAAGAAAACTGACATGGATGGAAAGGTGCATACTTATAAATCTAGACTTGTAGTGAAAGGCTATAGGCAAATTCATGGAATCGACTATGATGAAACCTTTTCGCCCGTAGCAATGATCAAGTCTATAAGAATTTTACTTGCCATAGCCGCATATTTTGACTATGAGATATGGCAAATGGATGTCAAAACATCGTTCCTTAACGGGAACTTACTTGAGGATGTTTACATGACACAACCTGAAGGTTTTGTAATTCCAGAAAATTCTAATAAAGTATGCAAGTTGTAAAGATCCATTTATGGATTGAAGCAAGCTTCAAGGAGTTGGAATCTTCGATTTGATGAATCGGTCAAAGAGTTTGGCATCATCAAGAATGAAGATGAACCTTGTGTATACAAGAAGATTAGTGGGAGCGTAGTATTATTTCTAGTACTATATGTTGATGACATATTGCACATTGGAAACGACATTCCTGCACTGCAGTCTGTAAAGACTTGGTTTGTAAAGTGTTTCTCAATGAAAGATATGGGAGAAGCCGCGTATATCCCTGGCATTAGAATCTATCGTGATAGATCTAAGAAATTAATTGGTTTGAGTCAAGATACATATATTGACAAAGTTCTTAAGAGATTCCGCATGGAAAACTCTAAGAGAGGAAATTTTCAAGTAGGCCATGGCATAACTCTAAGCAAGAATCAGTGTCCTAAGACAACTGATGAGCGTGAAAGAATGATTGGGATTCCATATGCTTCCGCAATTGGATCAATCATGTATGTCATGATATGTACTAGACCCGATGTCTCGTATGCTTTGAGCATGACGAGTAGGTACCAATTAGATCCTGGTGAGAGTCACTGGATTGTAGTCAAGATGATTCTTAAGTACTTGAGAAGGACTAAAGATTCGTTTTTGGTGTATGGATGAATGGAAGATGGTCTAGTTGTAAGTAGTTACACAGATGCAAGCTTCCAAACCGACAATGATGATTCAAGACCGCAATCGGGATTTGTATTTGTGCTAAATGGAGGTGCTGTTAGCTGGAAGGTTATAAGCAAATTACCATCGCAGATTCTACAACGGAGGCTGAGTATATTGCTGCATCCGATGCTGCAAAGGAGGCTGTTTGGATCAAGAAGTTCATTGGTGAACTAGAAGTGGTTCCTAGTATTGCTAACCCAATAGACCTTTATTGTGATAATAATGGTCTATTTCTCAAGCAAAGGAACCAAGATCACATCAGAAATCCAAACACATACTTAGGCGTTTTCATATCATTCGAGAGATCTTTGATAGAGGAGACGTAAATATATGCAGAGTACCGACGGATGATAACATTGCCGACCCATTGACAAAGGGTCTTCCACAAGCAAAGCATGAAGGTCATGTTAGGTCTATGGGTATTCGATACATTAATTAGGCCTAGTGCAAGTGGGAGATTGTTGGTGTTGTATGCTCTAGGCACGTTATGAGAACGATTAATGTTATCAATTGATTATGTTTTAATAAATATATTGATTATTGATTATTATATCCTTTGCATATTTATTATAATAATCTCCATCCTTGATAATTATGTATTAATTGTTAGTATAAGTTTAATAGATAATCATATGATGATTATGGTGTATAGGATACAATTAAACTTATGGGTATTTATTGGAGACCAAATACTGGATTGACCCGTATGAGATATATGTCATGGTCACAATGTCATAATTAAGTCTCATATAGTTATATTACTAGAATCTTTAAACTTGAGGTTATTACAGTCTTCCACTTGATGGACATTATGTTTGACATATTCAAACGTTACCCTTAACCGGGTAGTTATAAAGAATATGATTGGCATAATCGGAATCATGTAGGGAAGAGTAATAAGCCAAGAAAGGATTTGTTCCTCGTCAAGAGAGATGTCAAGCTTTGGCCACTCGATAAATGGTATTGATGAAATGCATGGCCGTGCTCAAATAGGATTTGTTTTATCAATACATTCGGGATCGAGAAAGCATTGGACTATGTAAGTTGACCATTGACCATGGCTTACGTTCAATAGACATCGTGAAACAAAGAGATTGTAATATGTTCTATAATGGATTAACGAACTTTAACAAGTTATATCATTTGGGTAATCATGATGGCCTACTAGGGTCCGCTCATGATTTATGAGACAAAGTGTGTTTTGACTCATTGCCAACTTGATATAATCCTATGGGGTCACACACAAGAGAACAAATTGGAAAAAGGGAAAAATGGCAGAGTTATGGTCTGGCATGGCCGTGCTCTTTATAATACACGACCGTGCTGAGCTCGGCACGGCCGTGCACGATATAAAGCACGACCGTTCCAATATTAGGCGGCTGGGAAGGTTGCCTTGAAGGCATTGGCACGACCATGCCAATCTTAGGGCACGACCGTGCCAGTCAAGTTGGCCAGGAAAATCTGTAGCTTATTTTGTGACGATATTTGGGTATCCTAAGTCCTTAAGGGTTAAGGACTTATGCCCATATAAATATCTCTGTTCCAGCCATTGATATGAGTTGTTGGAATTGTTTGAGAAATATAATTATTGATTTGATTGAGAATCAAAGTCTATAAATCCATATATTCACATAGTCCCTTTTAGATCTAGCAATCAAGATTAAGAAGGAGTTCTTAATATTCGTTCGTGGTGTGTATATTCATAGAGGGTGAAGCTTATCATCTTCAAAGTTCGTGTTCCTGATTTCGTTCGTGATCAAGTTTCAAGATCTCCACCAAGATTCAAGATTGTTGATCCCACGCATCAAGGGTTAGTATTCTTGTATTCATAGTAGATGTATTTGTCATAATCATATGAATGGATCTATAGACTTTGGGTTTCATAAATTTTAAATGCTTAATTCCGCTGCGCATGTTACTACGAAATGCAACAGTGGACAGGTGTGTTCAAATCTAGGTGCACACGTGTTATTTATCCACCGTTGGTTCTTTGGCATAGTTTGAATCTCTTCAAGTCTTCATGTCTTCAATAAATCACCAAGTGTTGAATTACAATCAATGAGGCACATTGAGCTAAAGGGGCGCATGAGCCAAGATGGCGCCTATCTTATGCGCGCGCCTAGATGTGGCGCATGGGCGCATGTGCAAGGCGCAAGAGCTAGGAGCATGGGCGCGTGGCTCAAATGAACTTGTGATTATTCTTGAATCTTGATATCTTGCCCTATTCCTAAGCCTAGTCTATTCAAATGGACTACCTAAAAAATGAAGTATAAATACTTCTTACATGTGGGTCTAAAGTCCATGAAATAAAACTTAGGTGATGGATCAATCAAATCTAATCAATCCTATACATTGAATACTGAGATATAAGTGGGCATACCCAACAATCTCCCTCTATTTGATTGATGCCATTACCTACTATATCAGGTACAAACATTATACTTGATAATAACATGTCCAAATAAATGAAATTGGTAAATCGTGTCTCAAGTTAACGCACACACTCGTCGAAGATATATATTTCTAATCTATTCCAATAAAGATAACACATTACAAAAGGAAAGATAGAAATAGCAGTTTAACAAATTCAAAATGTATGAGTTTTTGGTTTGAAATGTGTTTAAACAAAGTTTTAAACTCAAATGCATTAAAGTATGGAACAGTTCAAATATGATGCATATGATTTTAAACAATTAGATCATTGTTATACAAACAAGAAGTTTGAGTGAACAAGGTTTGAAACAATAGTGATGCTTTGTTCTCATTAATACTCGAAATATAGGAGTTACAGATTACAAGTATTTAGAAGAACAAACTCAAAAGGTGCTAAAACAAGTAAGCACAAAAATCACTAACATCAAAAGGTTCTAACTTCAAAAGTTCTAATAACTTACAAACAAAACAAAAGAACTAAGGGTTGGGAGGAGGCGCGTCGTCTTCCTTCAATCCTTCTTCTATCTCACTCACAAAGTGCTGAATTTGTTTAGAAAGTTGAAGAGTACGGATGACGTTTCTGAAGGTCTCTTCAACACCATCTCTGAGGTAGCGCAGATGACCAACATTGATGTTCTGATACTCATCCAATGAGTACTGAGTAATAGCTTGCTGTTGAAAAATGTTTTCTGCAACCACTTGTAAATTTGCTTCAATAGCAGCTTGCGCGGTGAATATATCTGTAGAGACTCGATCTGCGTGCCTGTCTACGCTAAAGTGGGCATCATTGAAGTGAGTAACTATCAACTCCTTTAAAACATCTAACTTAGAAAGTAAGGAGCGTGAGCTAAGAGGTGCGCCAAGTTCTGCGCTTGTGGAAGGCGCAAAAGTCATATGCGTGTCTGAAGAATTTTGAAGCTCATCCTTGATCTCCTTGAGCTTATCCATAACATTCACCAACTTGTCACTTTCACCAGTGACTAACTCAAGCAATTTCTTAATATCAGCAGCAATACTAATCTCCACTTGTTTAATCACATAAATAAAAGCTTGACCATCTGTTAGCTTTATTCCTGTACTAATTCTTTCATGAAGTTCAGCAAGTGTGTCTTTGAACATGTCATTCATTTGAGGTATAGCATCGCTCCATTGCTGAGGGGTTAGAAAATGTTTGTCTCTGATGTCAGCGTTAATGCGCGTTATCTCCCCCTTAATGGAAGCAATCTTTTGACCCATTTGTCTCTCTAGATTACCAATACTCGCATTGGTCATCTGTTGATACTGTTGGAAATTACCATTCATCATACTCACTGACTGCGCTAAAGAGTGAAGCAGATCATCCGTAGACTATCTCGGAGGGGTACTTTGATACTGTTGTTGCTACTGCTGCTGCCCATATGGTGGTCTGTACTTATTAAACTGATTAGTCTGATACTGCTGACTCTGTGGTGGACCCATCAACAATTGTCTCATTATCCCCTTAAGGTCCTCAACATCTGTCGCAAGCTTATTTGTCACACCACTACTAGAATTCACAGCACTGACCTGTCTGAAACTCGACTTCCTGCCATGTGTCCGAGTGATCTTAGCCAACTCATCAATTATCTCATTAGCCTCCTCAGTCTTCTTGATCAGAATACTGCCCCCACCTAATTATTCAATTATTAAATCCTAAAACAAGAATTGAAACTAATTATGAGCAAAAACAATAATTAAAAATCACTTTAGATTTGATTCCGTCCGGACCTAATTATTCAATTATCATCGATATCTCTTTTCATTTTTTACCATATTCACTGATCACGAGATCTATTTCAATCTTTGTTTCTTCTTTCAGATTAGTTACTAGCAGTGGCACACTCACTAGAAACCCTAATTAATAAATTAATCTAACTGGCACAGTCTAGATCTCAATATTAATTGATGAACGGTTTAAGAAACTAAGATCAAGAAAGCTTTCTACAATTATTTCATGTAGATAATCGTCTAATTTTACCCAATTCACAATTTACCATGGCACATGCATAAATCATAAAGATGCTACTAATGAATTTCTACACTGGCACAGTCATAGAAAATTCTAGCAAAGATATATTAACCAGAGCAATAAGATTGATCACGTCTAAAACCCTAGCAATAAATCTAGATTAAACACAAGTAAAATTATGAATAGAGATAAAAAGATTGAAAATAAAAATACCTCAAATTGATAAAAAGGGGTTCAAGAAATCAAACCCAAAGCTTGGATTTAGTTCCTCATCCAAGGCTTTGAAACCTCCATGGAAGAAAAATAAAAACCTAGATCTAAAATTATGTTCAAATCTCTGAATGAAAAACAGTAAAGAAAACCTAGTTTTTAAAACCTAAAACAAGTCCTAAACTAATAAGGAATTAAAAAGGAATAAAGAAAATATGAAAATTAGGGTAAAAAGGACGGACACACACGCTCACACGCGCCATCCAGGCCATCCCACGCACGCACACGCGCCAAGCTCAGTCACGCATGCGCCTTGACCGCCGAAAATTCACCTGGTAGGTGCGCTTTTACTCCGTTTCTTCACGCCTCGTGAAATAAAAATCAAGGACAGTTTAAACGTAAGGGAATGAAAGGTACCTCATTAGTTCACACTCCACCCCGTTTGAGCTCGAATTGTCTCCATGAATCCATTCTTCTTTTTATTCATCGTGCTCAATCCTCCATGCTTCTCTACCACCATCGGACCACTAGATATCATCAATTCTTCCTCACCTCCAACTACATGCTTTCGGTGCTCAGGAAGATTCTTTACCTTTCTGGGTCCATGTTTTACCGCCGGAATCTCTAACCAGTCTTCACATCATCATCCCCACTACAAATATTGGACATATCCTATACCTTTGGCTCAACTACACCCATGAAACATAAACCACGAACATCCTCAGGTTCTTTCTTGGAGTCAAAAATATTGAACTCCATTAAATCCCCATCGAACTCCATAGTCAAAGAACCGTTGGAAACATCCAACTTAGTATAAGCCGTAGACATAAATGGCCTCCCCAACAGAATGGGAGCCTTAGGATCCGTGTCCATCTTCAAAACATAAAAATCAACAGGGAATATAAACTTACCAACCCGGACAAGTACATCCTCAACCTTCCCCTTAGGGTATGCATTAGATCTATCAGCTAACTGAATCACCACCCTAGTATCCTGTAGAGGTCCCAACTTGAGATTTTCAAATAATGCATAAGGCATGACACTGATTGAAGCACCCAAGTCAAGCATCACCATATGCTCAGAATCATCACCCAAAGACACCAGAATCACAAACATACCCGGATCGCTACACTTCTTGGGCATCTTTTTATGATAAACTGCAGACACATGCTCCTTCATCTTCACCTTTTTCTGACTTCTCGCTTTCTGATCCCTCTTTAATGTACACAAATCCTTTAAGAATTTAGCGTACCTCGGAACAGTCTGCAACAAGTCTAAAAATGGGATGTTTACCTCAAGCCTCTTGAAAGTGTCAAAAATAGCCTTGTCAGGCTCCAGTTTACGATGCTCTCTTAAAGCCTCAGGAAATGGTACATCCGGCTCATAAATTGTGGGCTCTGACTCAACCTCAATCACTGGCTCCTCCGGTACAACTTCCTTCCCAATCTCCTTACCGCTGCGCAAAGTCATGGCACATGCACTCTGCTTAGGGTACGATTCTGTTCTAGACTGTACTTCGCTACCTCATTAGCCTCTAGTCTCCAAACCGCATCAGCAATTTAACCCATTTGTATCTCTAGATTACCAATACTCGCATTGGTCATCTGTTGATACTGTTGGAAATTACCATTAATCATACTCACTGACTGTGCTAAAGAGTGAAGCAGATCATCCGTAGACTATCTCGGAGGGGTACTTTGATACTGTTGTTGCTACTGCTGCTGCCCATATGGTGGTCTGTACTTATTATACTGATTAGTCTGATACTGCTGACTCTGTGGTGGACCCATCAACAATTGTCTCATCATCCCCTTAAGGTCCTCAACATCTGTCGCAAGCTTATTTGTCACACCACTACTAGAATTCACAGCACTGACCTGTCTGAAACTCGACTTCCTGCCATGTGTCCGAGTGATCTTAGCCAACTCATCAATTATCTCATTAGCCTCCTCAGTCGTCTTGTTCAGAATACTACCCCCACCTAATTATTCAATTATTAAATCCTAAAACAAGAATTGAAACTAATTATGAGCAAAAACAATAATTAAAAATCACTTTAGATTTGATTCCGTCCCGACCTAATTATTCAATTATCATCGATATCTCTTTTCATTTTTTACCATATTCACTGATCACGAGATCTATTTCAATCTTTGTTTCTTCTTTCAGATTAGTTACTAGCAGTGGCACACTCACTAGAAACCCGAATTAATAAATTAATCTAACTGGCACAGTCTAGATCTCAATATTAATTGATGAACCGTTTAAGAAACTAAGATCAAGAACGCTTTCTACAATTATTTCATGTAGATAATCGTCTAATTTTACCAAATTCACAATTTACCATGGCACATGCATAAATCATAAAGATGCTACTAATGAATTTCTATACTGGCACAGTCATAGAAAATTCTAGCAAAGATATATTAACCAGAGCAATAAGATTGATCACGTCTAAAACCCTAGCAATAAATCTAGATTAAACACAAGTAAAATTATGAATAGAGATAAAAATATTGAAAAGAAAAATACCTCAAATTGATAAAAAGGGGTTCAAGAAATCAAACCCAAAGCTTGGATTTAGTTCCTCATCCAAGGCTTTGAAACCTCCATGGAAGAAAAATAAAAACCTAGATCTAAAATTATGTTCAAATCTCTGAATGAAAAACAATAAAGAAAACCTAGTTTTTAAAACCTAAAACAAGTCCTAAACTAATAAGGAATTAAAAAGGAATAAAGAAAATATGAAAATTAGGGTAAAAAGGACGGACACACGCGCTCACACGCGCCATCCAGGCCATCCCACGCACGTACACGCGCCAAGCTCAGCCACGTATGCTCCTTGACCACCGAAAACGCACCTGGTAGGTCCGCTTTCACTCCATTTCTTCACGCCTCGTGAAATAGCGCACAAGCCGTGCGCGCTTCTTCACTCATGATCATGCCTCTCGCACACGTGCAGTAAGCCGGCTCCCTTTCTCCTAAAAACGCGTCTGGTACGTGCGTTTCTTCATGTTGGGACGCTCCTGGCTAACTGATTGGGCCTCAGTCTACTGGGCCGCTCCTCTTCTTCCTTTGCTGGGCTGGTCCATCCTTCTTCTTCCTTGGGCCAGTGTTTGGGCTCCATTATTCTTCAACCCAATTAATTCACCACTACTCTTTGATTGCAACTTTGGATTTTGACCTTCTAATTAAAATAATGGGATTTCTTTTTCTATCAACTAAAAATATAAAAAATAATAAAATACTCCCAAATTATAATAAATCCCCAAACTTACATATTTGCCCAAAATTACATAATTTCCCCCAAAGTACATAAAAACTATCTAAAATACATAAAAATTATCATTTAAGCTTATAAAATCCTAGGAATTAAATGTGTAAAATCCGTCTCATCAGCTAGTTCCAGCGCCAGGTGCAATCTCAGTTGCTGCGCCTTCTTCATCTGCCTCATCTGACTCAGTGACTTCATCAACCAACTGAGCACCCTTTACTAGAGGCGCGCGCTTTGCAATGCGCTTTCTGCGCCTTTACAAGACCAAGTTGTCTTTCCCAAACACTGGTACGTCATCCAGTTTGTACACAGGGTTGTCTTCAAGAAATTTTGCAAGTACAGGGTAGGTGAGGAAAATCTGTGTAAGGATCCGGCAATGAGTTTTAAACTTAGTTTTTCCTTCATTCTTGTTCTTGTTATATTTATCAATTTGCTCTGTCAACATCTTGAATAAAATCTGAGGCCAGTTTAGCTTGGCTTTTCCCATAATCGCAGCAGTATACTCCCACTGCTCCACTGTGAATCTGTTCACATTACCAGTCTTGAACACGATAGAAGTATCCATGAGATGCGCTATATGAGCCAAGAGATCACCACTATCCCTAATCTCAACAGACTTGATGTTATTCTGAAGAGTTGGGATATTCAAATAAGCGCGCGCAACAATGTTCTGCGCGGCCACAGAGTAAGTGTTGGCTTGACCTGCCATACTTTGAGGGCCAGTAGTGCTGAAACTAACTATGTTCTTGATTGTGCCAACAGAAATGGTGATATCAACATTTTGAACAATGACGCGTATCCTGTAGCGCATGAATCCTTCATCAGTTGGTATCTCAACGAGAGCGGCAGTGGAGAAGAACTCATCAACAAGAAGTGGGGAATAGAAAGGCTGGTCCAGTGTGAATAACAGAGTGAGTCGAGCTGTGTTGATGGTTGAGATGATTTCTAGCCCCATTTGATCCAAAGAAAGCTCAGCTAGATCAAGTGTCTCACTGGGCTTAAAGTTTGCAATATCCTACAAAAAACAATGATGATTTAAGTTAGGAGTGAATAAGGCGCATAGAAGCATAACAATGAGCAAAGTAAAATAGGCGCATAAAAAATTTGAGGCGCGTAGAAGAATCAGGCGCAGAGAATCATAGGCGCATAAGATAGCGCAGTGATTCAAGGCGCATGATTATAGTAGGCGAATGAAATTTTTTGAGGCGCATAGATATAAAGGGCGCATTAGTATGGTTCTATGAAAATACTAAGGAGAAATTAAACATAAAAAATTGTCTAAGTATAAAGTTAGGCGCATAAAAAATTTAGGCGCATAATGTTATGAGGCGCATGAACGATTGACGCGCATAACATTTGTAATAGCCAGAGGCGCATACACATGTTAGGCGCATGAATTACTTGAGGCACAAAATAACAATAGGCGCATAGATTTATATTTAGGCGCATAACTATGTGATTAATTTGTACTTAGCATAAAAACACACAAAATATCACAAACAAGTAAAAATCATCAACATGAAAGTAACAGGAATCAAAAAATGAAAATTTTCAAAAACAAGTTTTGAAAATCAAAATCCCAAGTCATGCAAAAATAATGAAGAACACGAAAAACATGCTCTTGAGTGCTCGAAGAACACCAAAAACACCAAGAACACATAAAATGTGAAACTTCACCAAATCAAACAAAAAATATGTCAAAACGACCGCATGAACACAAGGATTTCAAACATGAAAACCAAAACAAGAACAAATTAACAACAATTCCAGGAAATGGATTTGAAGGTCCGAAAATTTAAAAAGTTTAAAAACTAAGATTCTCAGATTCGCAACAAATACCGCATTGATCGTTGTAAAGTTGGATTAAAAAAGATTCGAAAACACAATATGAACATAACCCAACAAACAATTTTGAAAACGGACAACCGAAACAAGATAAATCAAAGAAAATGACTTTTCGGTTTCCCAAAAAAAAATGCAAACACAGCACAGAGACGAAAAATAATGAAATTTGCAGAAATTGAAGGAGTTTGAGTTTAGAAATTCATACCATTTCATCTTGGGGTGCTTTGGTTGCTCTCTTAGGACCCATAAAGATATATATATATATAAGAAGAAATGGAGAAGAAAGGGAGAAAATATATAGAGAGAGAAAGAGAGTGACGGGAGGGAGTCTGGGAAGGAGGCGGTTCAGAGAGAGAGAAAGAGTTGGTAGAGCGAAAAAGTGGATAGTAATCACGAAAGGAGAAATTGGAAGGAGAGAGGTCAACTTTAATAGGTAGGGTTTTAGAAAGAAGGGAAGTTGAAGGGATGGGAATTAAATGCATGTGTCATAGGAAAGGACAGCCATTAATGAGGGTTTGACATTGAGAGAACGATTATTTAATGAGAAATGACACAAAATACTATTGACATGACACCTTGGGTAAGAGAAATTGTCCCACTTCCCTCATAAGTGTATGAACAATTATGACCAAATTTTTGCACAAACACCAAAAACATTTGTTTTAGTGTATGTTTAGGGTGCAAGAAATATATCCCCAGAAAATAAAACTTTTTGAAAAATGAAAAACGAGGGAAAATTAATTGCACAAGTACCCTTGAACAATTATGGAATGTCAAAAGACAAAGATTCTCTATAATAAATGAAAATAAGTAACTTACCTGGTACTTGTGAAAATTAAATATGGTCAATCATTGAATTAATAAATGAGGGAGCATTGATTGAGCCGCAATCATAAATGTGCGTATGGGAGGTGCATTACTCAATGGGGCGCGCGGAAGGTATTAGGCGCATAAAGCATTTAGGCGCGCAGAGAGTGAGTGAGGCGCATAACAGGCGCATAGTTTCTTTGAAACTTAGAAAATGATTTAACTTTGTACCTAGGATATTCATAACTCAAAAGGACATAAAATCATTAGTAGTGACAAAACTATATGGACTAGATGAGTTCCAGCATACCCATTTCACCTCTCAAAAAGATGAACCGTTTTGCGTCTAATGCTTTCGTAAGAATGTCTGCGATTTGAAAATCGGTTCCCAGGTGTTCCAAATGAATGTTTCATTTCTCTACGTGGTCTTTGAGGAAGTGATATTTGATGTCGATGTGTTTTGTCTTGGAGTGCATGACAGGATTTTCAGAAACTGCAATTATTGTTGTATTGTCGCAGTAGATGGGACAATTTTCTTCGATTATATCATAGTCCACCAATTGCTGCTTCATCCATAGAATCTGACAACAACAACTTCCCACAGTAATATATTCTGCTTCCGTTATTGATACCAATACTGAAGCTTGTTTCTTACTCGCCCATGACACAAGTCGATATCCGAGGAAATGACAAGCGCCACTTGTGCATTTCCTATCAATAGTGCAAGCTGCATAATCCGCATCTGAATAACCTAAAAGTTTAAAATTTGAATCTTTGGTGTACCAAAGTCCAAGGTTAACAGTACCGGAGAGATATCGTATAATACGTTTCACAGCAATTAAGTGCGCTTCTCTAGGGTCAAATTGATAATGAGCGCAAACACAAACACTAAACATAATGTCGGGCCTACAAGCAGTAAGATAAAGGAGTGAGCCAATCATACCTCGATAGAGTGTTTGATCGACCTTTTTACCTTTTAAATCTTTTTCGAGTTTGTTGCCAGTAGCCATTGGAGTGTCGTATGATTTAGCATTCTCAAGTCCAAACTTTCTGATTAGATCCCTAATATACTTGGCTTGATTGATAAAAATGCCTTCATTCATTTGCTTGATTTGGAGCCCGAGGAATAATGTGAGTTCTCCCATCATGCTCATTTCAAACTTGCTCTTTATTAGTTTCTCAAAGCGTTTGCACAACAATTCATTAGTAGAACCAAATATAATATCATCAACATAAATTTGAACAAGTAGTTTATGACTATTATGTTTGGTAATGAAAAGAGTAGTATCGATTTTACCGCAAGTGAAGCCTTTCTCAATGAGAAACTTGGATAGTGTATCATACCATGCTCTTGGCGCTTGCTTGAGCCCATACAAATCTTTCTGGAGTTTGTAGACATGATTTAGAAATTGTAAATCTTCAAACCCAGGTGGTTGAGCTACGTAGACTTGTTCTTGGAGTTTACCATTTAGAAACGCGCTCTTCACATCCATTTGATATAACTTGAAGTTCTTGTGAGCGGCGTAAGCTAGAAAGAGTCTGATAGCTTCAAGTCTTGCTACGGGCGCAAAAGTTTCATCGTAGTCGATTCCTTCCTCTTGCCTATAGCCTTGTGCAACCAATCTTGCTTTGTTTCTAGTGATGGTTCCATTCTCGTCCATCTTGTTTCTGAACACCCATTTCGTACCAATCACTCCCTGATCATTTGTTCTTGGACTAAGAGTCCAAACCTTACATCGTTTAAATTGATTGAATTCTTCTTGCATTGAAACAACCCAATTAGGATCTTGGAGCGCTTCATCAGCCTTCTTCGATTCAATTTGAGAGATAAATGCAGTGTAAGCATCAAAGTTAGTAGCTCTCCTTGTACGAACACCAACATGTAGATCACCAATGATATTATTGATTGGGTGACCTCTAACTTCATGAATTTCAGGAGGTAAGTTAGGTTGGGTTGTAGTAACTTAAAGGTCTTCAATTGGTACATCTTCACCAGCTTCAAAATCATCAAATTAGGGGGTTGAACTGGTTCAGTATTGAAAATAGGAGTGACACCAGGCGCAATGTTTGAGTGGGGTGCAAGAATGAATACATGCGCATTGTACGGTGCAGCTGAATATGTACTCAGTGCGCTATCATCAAAGTTCGGCGCAACTGATGTATTCTGATCTAGTGTAGGCGCAACATGAATAGGAGCACCTGTCTCATTTAACTCAACAGAATCATCAGCAATATTTGGAGTCAAATGTGGCTCAAGGAGAGAATGTTCATCAAAGGTAACATGTACAGATTCAACTATCACTAATGTAGATCTATTAAAAACGCGAAAAGCTTTAGAATGTTTGGCATACCCAACAAAAATACCTTCATCGGCTTTGGCATCGAATTTACCTCTATGTTCGTTTCTGTTGTAGAGGATATAACATTTGCAACCAAAGATCTTAAAGAATGCAATGTTGGGAGTTCTACCACGCTAAAGTTCATATGGAGTCTTGTTGTGAAGTTTGTTGATGAGGGAACGATTTTGAGTAAACCATGCGGTGTTGACATCTTCTTCCCAAAAGTACTTAGGTAATTTGGCTTCAGCTATCATCATCTTTCCCGCTTCAATCAACGTCCTATTCTTTTTTTCCACAACGCCATTTTGTTGAGGAACACCAGTGGTTGAAAAGTTGTGATCTATCTCATGATCGTCGCAGTATCTAGCAACACCGTTGTTCTTAAATTCTGTTCCATTGTCAGATCAAACATTTACGATGTCATATTCTTTTTGGGTTTGGAGCAGTCTGAATAAGGTGGTTAGAATGTCATAACAAATGTCTTTTGTAATCATCATTTCCACCCATGTATATCTTGAGTAATCATCCACCACAACTAGAGTATACTTATTTCCTCTAACACTTGCAGTGGTGACTGGTCCAAATAGATCAATATGCAACAGTTGCAAACATCTAGAAGTTGAGCGTTTTGTCTTGCTGGAGAAATATTTCTTCGGTTGTTGGCCAACTTGACACGCAGCGCACTTCTTGTCATGATGATGAGAAACCTTGGGAAGTCCTTTAACAAGATTATTCCTGCTGAGTTTAGATAGATTCTTGAAGTTCAAGTGACTTAATCGCTTGTGCCACAACCAACTATTTTCGCTCACACGTTTAGCTACAAAATAAAGATTAGT
This sequence comes from Campanula takesimana, assembly GCA_026119855.1. Classification (NCBI taxonomy): domain Eukaryota; kingdom Viridiplantae; phylum Streptophyta; class Magnoliopsida; order Asterales; family Campanulaceae; genus Campanula; species Campanula takesimana. The sequence goes on from JAOWBW010001610.1 coordinate 38,917, forward strand.
ACTAGAGTTCATACTATGGAAATCAATAATGTAAATATTTTTCTTACGATATCCCGTGAGTAATGTAGCTCCATTTTTGCCATTCTTGATAAGACATTGAGTTGAGGTAAAATGGCATTCTAATCCTTTGTCGCAGAATTGAGATATGGATAATAAATTGTGCTTGAGCCCTTCAACGAGAGAGACTCTTTCAATGCACACTTTATCTTTCTTGATATTTCCATATGCTACAATTTGACCTTTGTTGTTATCACCAAATGTTACGGAGGGACCTCTTTCTTCATGAACGTCTTCAAGTAAGGATTCATCTCTAGTCATGTGTCGTGAACACCCACTATCGAGAATCCATTCATACGTTTTAGATTTTGAAGATCCAGCCATGAAGAAAAGAACCTGAAATATAAACATTTAAAGAAGGTCCCCTTTATTCCTTTTCGGGTCCTAGAGTTAGCAACTTTTGACGACCCACTCTTGCTTGACCTTAGGATTTTTACGTCCTTTGGCATTGGGAGTGAATCTCAAAAGGCATTCCACGGCCTTATGTCCCGAACAATCAAAAATAGAACAATGATGAAAGCCACCAATCACGTGAGTTTTTACAAACTCTTTACTTTTCTTTGGGATAGCATTCTTCTTTGGGTCAGATGAGCCAGCCTTAATAAAATCCTTCTTTTGAAATTTTGGAACGCTTTTTCTTGGAGGGCGCATAGGGCTAGGAGGCACACTGTGGTGAGGCGCGTGGCTCCTAGGCGCATAATGTGCACTCGGAGAAGGAGCGCGCCTTGTTTCAAAAATGATTTTGCAAGAGGATGATTCATCTATAGCTACTTCCTTCTCTTTAGCTTTCCCAAATTGTTTCGTTGGGTAGACATAATGGAATGTTTGTCTCTTGACTTTTTCCTGTCCTTTACCCATTGAATTAGAATTTTTTTCCTTTGGAATTTCATGAGTTTGCTGAGTTGTAAATTCACTGTCTCTTTCAGCTCAAACATCACATTTAAAGTTGTCACTAGTTGATGATGTGAATCCCAAGCCACTTTTATCACCACTGTCTTTTTGGTACTCAAAGATATTGTCCATAGTGACACGAGAATTGGACCACTCATTTGTAATCTTTTTAAGATCAGTAATTTGAGTAACCAATTCATCGTTTTGAACTTTAAGTAATGAGTTATGTTCCGTTAGATAAGTGTTTTTAACAGTAAGAGGAGTCATGCTCTTTATCTGCTCCTTAAGGAGGGTGAGTTCAGATTTTAATAAAGATTTCTCGGTCTTAAGCTGGGAAATTTCATCACATGATAGTGCTAAAGCTTCCTTCATATCACTAAAATGATTGATTACCTTTTCAGCCTCTTTGAATAACTTTTCTTCCTTTACAATGTCTTCATCATGATTGATTGTAAAAATAGGTACAACTTGAGGTCTAATATATTCACTTTTGTTTAGTTTGCTTCTGGCACTCAAATCACATCTAGAAAATAACAATCCACCATCGCTTTGAGCCGGAGTGAGAAATCCTTGTTCAACGAGCTCGCTGATGGTTGGTCCTTTCTTCTTTTTCAGCTCTTGAAAACTTGCAGATTTCTTGATAGGTTTATTCAAGACATTCATATTAGGAACATCCTTTGAGTAGTCATCATCAGAATCATAAACATCAACTTCATCATCCTTTGCCACCAAACAAATGAGTCCATCATCAGAATCTTCATCGCTCTCTTCTGAGTCTGTTTCAATCCAAGTGTTCTGCTCATTTGCTGGTGATTCTTCTTCAACAACCATTCCCTTGTGACGAGTTACTTTGGGAGTATGGCTGCTCTTCTTCTGCATGTACTCAAATTTGAGAATTGGGCAGCTTGATGCAAAGTGTCCAGGTTTCCTGCAATTAAAACAAACAAGGTCTTCTTTTCTTTTTGAATCACTGCTCCTCGTGAACTTTAGAGGAGCTCTGCTTGTAGATCCTTGAGCTTTGTTAAATGAGCTGGGTTTTGAGAATTTTCTGAACTTCTGAAATCTCTTCACAAATAAAGTGAAGTCTTCATCATCCATGTCTAATAGCTCAGAATTAGAAATTTTGGGATTGAAACTTTTCTCTTCCGACGCAGGTGCTTCCTCTCTATGCGCCATCATTGCAATAGATTTTGATTTTCCTTCGGTTTCACTAATGCGTTGGAGTTTGAGCTCATAAACCTTAAGATTTGCATAAAGGTTTCTTAGTGTCCATACATCTAAAGATCCAGTGTCGTCAAGGGCGCTAGATTTATGTAGGTATCTTGATCCAAAAGCAGCAAGGAAATTAGTGTTTAATTCCTTATTAGAGAACTTCTTTCCAAGTGAAATACAGAGATTGATAATTTCACAATAGCGTTCATAAGTCTGTCTCAATGTTTCACCGGGGAGTTGAGAGAAATTGTTGAATCTTTTTTGCACTTTGTATCTCTTGTTCTCCTTGCAAACCATGTCTCCTTCTATATGCTCTTCAATAGAATCCCACAACTCATTGGCAGTAGCACGATGCATGACTTATTGTTTCATAGCCGTGCTTAGAGTACTTAGGAGAATGTTTCTTGCTTTGCCATCATTTGCAACTCTTGTTTCTTCTTCAGTCCATTCTTCCTTTGGTTTCTTGATGGTTGGTTGAGCAGCGTTGGTGCGCGGATTTGGATTCGCTTTCATTGGGATGTAAGGTCCATAAACTATGGTGTCATGAAGCCTTTCATCGATTGAGGTGAGATGAGTCAAGATGATGAATTTCCACACTTCAAAATGATCTTCATCAAAGACTGGAACATGTGTGTAGTTAGCAGTTGCCGAAGGTTTTGTATTTGCCATATCGAATCGGCACCCAAGCTGTTAAGCTTGAAAAACAAAAATGTTTTATAAAGGTGTTTGCTCTGATACCACTTGTTGGTCCCAAAGGGCAACAAGGGTATGAAAAATAGCTAGAGGGGGTGGAATAGCTGTTTTGAAATTCTTTTCGAACCCTTGATAAACTCAATTGCAAATGCGCACTTTATCAAATAAGCATTATGAAATGTGCCTAAGTGAGTGAGTGAAATGCACAGCGGAATTTAGTTAAGTAAAGTAGGCGCAAAGTGAGATAAAGGCGCGCACACACACTCTAAGTATTTTGGCTCAAAGTGAGTAAAAGATGGAACTAAGGCAAATGATATAACAAACACAACACAATTCAATCCAATCAATCTACAATGATTAAACAAGCGAATAGTGAGATAAGATAATAACTTGAAAGTAAATGACAAAATATTAATACGCGCTATTTGGAGAGGTTCGATCGGGAAATGATCTACGTCCTCTACCAAGATGGTTAGTCTTGGATTTCTAATGGAGATCTTATAAAAATGAGTGAGTGTTACAAATTACAACATTTGAGCTTATACGCTAACTCAAGATCTAATATTCTATGAAAGAACAAATCCTAGACAAAATCGGTGTATTTCTTAAAGAAAGATCTAAGTGATCAAACTTAAAGAGGTGCGTGTGTGTTCTTAGTTTTAAGGCTCTTTAGATCTATGAGATTTAGAGCACAATAAAACTAAAGTGTTTTTACTTGAGGATCTGGGCTAAGTGTGAAGGTATGAAGATGTTCTTGAAGAATCTGGGAATTCAAAGGGCAATCTTTAAATCTTCAACAAATGCTTGAGAGAGAAATTCTGAAATGCTTCACAACTTCAAATGGTTGAAGTTATGGGGTATTTATAGTAGAGCCCCAAAAACTAGCCGTTGGAAATCCTTTGTGGATAAGATCAAAGGACAGATGTGTTGTTGCTCATTGACTGGAGCACGTGTCCTTTTATAGCCGTTAGACACATAACACAAATATGACCGTTGTGGACAGGTGTCCTCAAATCTAGGTGCACACGTGTTATTTATCCACCGTTGGTTCTTTGGCATAGTTTAAATCTCTTTAAGTCTTCATGTCTTCAATAAATCACCAAGTGTTGAATTACAATCAATAAGGCGCATTAAGCTAAAGGGGTGCATGAGCCAAGATGGCGCCTATCTTATGCGCGCGCCTAGATGTGGCGCATGGGCGCATATGCAAGGCGCAAGAGCTAGGCGCATGGGCGCGTGGCTCAAATGAACTTGTGATTATTCTTGAATCTTGATATCTTTCCCTATTCCTAAGCCTAGTCTATTCAAATGGACTACCTAAAAAATGAAGTATAAATACTTCTTACATGTGGGTCTAAAGTCCATGAAATAAAACTTAGGTGATGGATCAATCAAATCTAATCAATCCTATACATTGAATACTGAGATATAAGTGGGCATACCCAACATCTTTTCTCTTCCTCTTGAACCAAGGTATCTTAAAACCGGGAGGAACATCAAGTCTGCTGAACACTGAGGGAGTCAATCTCATGAACACGTGAGGTCTGTCAAGAGCTTGAAATTTACCGGGAAGTCCATTCCCCCTCTTCTCGTAAAAGTCACTATCCAGAAAGTCTTGGGTAGCATCCACGCTAATATTATAATCCTCCTTAACTTCCTTCTTCCTCAAATACAAGCTAGGCTTGAATTGGTCTCCCAACAGATGACGATGGATCTCATCAATACCCTCAACATCGTGACGGAGTTCTTTGAGGAACCAATCCAAATATTTATCCGATAAATAAATGCTCCCTCCATCAAGATGAAGATTGGTCCAACGGTCCATAGTGGTGCCTTGCCCCCAAGCACGAGCCAAGCTCGTAGAAAGCTCCAAGTCCATGAAATAAATGTCCTGAGCATGTCCCCCTTGCACGAAAGTATCCTGTTGATGACCGAATTGTCGCATCACCCTTCGAGCAAAGTAAAAAGAAGAATCTCTTAAACCCGGAAGGACGACCCTGTCGTATCCAAAGGTATTAGCCACAAACCTCTTTACCTTCCAAAAGGGTGGGCACCAAGCAATATTACCGGTCTCTGCTTTCGCAAAAAGATGGGCCCACTCCTCAATGCTTAGACCCTTCACTAACAATATCCTCCTATGAAAATCATAAGGAGAAAAATCGGTCGGAGAACTCAACAGTCTGGAGTGCTCTCTAAGCCAAATAATCAATAATAGCGTACTTCCCCGAGTCATAGATTCGGTTCGGTGTAACTCATCATGGTCATGAAGGGTCTCCCCCAAGATGAGAGGAACTACGTTGAAAGCCCGCCCTCTAGCTTGCAAAACGATGTCTACGAGCTCCGTGTCCGCCATGCCATACTTGCTCATGTAAAGCACGCTTCAGAACAAGCACAATGCCAAGAGGCAACATGGGAATCCACACCGTGAGTACGTGTCACGCGACCCCTAAATCTCCTAGGCAAAGCATGGAGATCAACATAGCGGTTGTGAATATAACTCTGCGCCTCGGGAAGGCCTATGCTCAATAAGTCCCTAAGAGACTCTGCCGGTGCCTTGTCATACTTGGGAACCGCAATCACCCCGGTCAATGGCATATCCAGGATAGTCACCATCTCCTCTACAGTAGGGACCATCTCATTAAGTGAAAAGTTGAAAAAATTGGTTGATGGATCCCAAAAGCGTGCAACCCCCTTCAAAAGGTCCCAATCCGGTTTTAGGTTCTTTAATGTAAAGAGAATCTTGAACCTGAACATCTCTACAAATCTCTCTTGACGAGCCTTGTCAAACGAACGAAAGAACGTTGCTAAATCACCCTTGTAGCGTTCCACCAATTCTGAATCTAGAGAAAATTCATCAACAATTATTGATGAAGGGACGGACTTGCTTGGGGCCATTGGGAGCAAAAGGTTGAGAATTTTACTCCAAAAGAAAAGTTCCCAGAACTGATTTAAGGTTGCATGGCATTCTAGGACGGACTAGAGGTGTTTATTTACATGTTTGGACACCAAATCCTCATGGAAAAAAAGAGAAACAGTCGCAGATTCAAGGGATGACTCGTATGAGACATCGATGTCTCGTACGAGGCATCTCCCCAATGCAGACAGTAGAGATTCTGCTCAAATTCAGGTTGCCCGACAAGTCAAAAACCATGTCTTGATCACCTCAAAAAATCACCTGAAACAGTTCATACATCACATACAAATGACCCGACATGAATCCATCTCATAAAAGAACCAGTGGTTGACCAACCGGATGTGAATAAATTCATTACACAGTTAGAAATAAAAACTAAAATTAACAAAAGTTTGTGTGTTAGAGTTAGGAATTAACTGTTGCATAGGTACAAACCAAAGAGAGAGAAAAATTGTCTTCGCCTACGCCGAGGCAATGAATACATAAACCGAATAAAGAAGGGAATGGGGGATCCTATCTACTCTGGCATCAAAAAGAACAAGATGTCGCCACTGCCACATGATCACTCATCGGTCCGAGGTCTCTTCCCGCAAGCGACCGAATCTGCTGTCAGGTGACCCAGTCGACTTTAGAGCCCCACTGTCACTCTCTTCACGCTCTTGGCATAGGCCATGAACTGGTCAAGACGTCCTGCAACCTCCCTATACTCAGCAATGGGCACCTATTGAGAAGAAATAAACAAAGATGTCAAAATCTTCAGATAAATGATAAACAGAGACACAAACTGGTAGAGTGATAAAAATGACAGAAGAAGGGTCATAAATCATACCATGGTCGCATCAGCGGGAGGTATGAGTCCCTCAGGCATATCGTACTCAGCGGGAAGTTCCTCGATGCTCTATATCCCTTCAGCCATGCTGTAAGAAAATGAAGCCGGTCTGAGCTGCGGACGGAAAGGGACATGAACAACCCCCTGGGCCTGAGCCTGGTCACCCTCTATGATCAGCCGGGGTATGAGGCGAGTCAAAAAATCATCATAATCATCCTCGAGGTGCATATGGTCGAAAGCGACCTGACCTATCACAAGGTCCTCCCTCTCCGCATCCCCTATGGCATAGGAGTTAAGCATATGAGCCGGTGGATCTAAAGGGACAATAAGGTCTAGCCTACCACCGTTATGCTGACGAGAGACTCGCTCTCCCAAATAAAAACATCCCCACTGAGGCCAATCATCAATAACCTTAGACCCGCCTACTAGTAAGCATGGTCGATCCCCAAGCTCCTCCAAGGAAAAAGAGCAGTAGCAACCTCAGGGACGACCACCCACTCATCGAGGTATCGTCGCATGTGCTCTACTGACAAGTCTTCCCCCTCAGCATGCTCACCGCTGGTATCTCAGTTACCCCTACGCCACCTCAGGGTATCCAGAAACATGATGATGTTGTCTCGGAGATCAAAGTTGTAGAGGCCAAACATGGCATAACCCCAAGCCTGTAAATAGGAGAAACATAGAAAATGTCAGCATACAATGGCTAAAATAAAAATACTACCAAGACAGAATAAACTGGGGCTGAAATAAAAAGGGGAATGCAAAAGTGAACATCATACCTCCCAAGCATGGCTGTAGCCACCTAAGCCAGCGTTCGCCCGATCCCACATACTCTCATCCATGTCCACGTAGCAATGGGCCAAGCCAGCTAATCCCCGCTAGCATCTGTGACATGCTGCATATCCCTCAGGCAGCTCAACAGAGTAAACAAGGCTGTCAACGCGTGGTTAGCAAACAACGTCTCAGAAAAGGCCCACCACAGGAAGCTGCGGACTGCTACAATACGGGTGTTAGCAGACCCCATCTGACCCGCATTGGCGGTAACATAGGCATCCACCTTATCCCTCAAGGCCTTGAGAAGGACACCCTTGCCCGAGGTGTGCACAGTGAAGGCTAGAAGATGCCTTATATCATCACTATCAGGGAGAAAATCAGTATCCACCTCGATCGGCTCACCAGCAATGGAAAGCCCAGTAATGGCATGAAATTTAGTGGGAGTCATGGCGACCTCGCCCCACCTCATATGCATGGTATGGGTACTATCCCACCACCACTCCCTAATAACCTGGAGCACGTGGGTGTTCCTCCTCTCACCCACCAAGCCATCAAAGAAAGGCTTAAGCCCGATGTTCTCAATCTCTTCCTTCATCTCACCATTGAGAGTTGCCCACCTCTCAACAACCGCTCGCACGCTTCCTCTATAGTTGTTGATGATTCTGAATGGCTGCAAAGCAATAAAGACGAAAGTGACGAATGTCAGAAAATCGGTAAAATCCTCATTTAAGCATTTTACCCGAAAAATCGTAGAATTGCCTCGAACGAAAGTCAAAATCATGTACTACTATACTACAATGATTTTCAACATCAACAAGGGTGAAATCCCATCAAAAGATCGGCCATGCATGATAAACCCTAGCAGCGATAATTCTAGGCAAAAAATTGACAAAAGTCGAACTGCGAAAGCACCAAATTGAGACATGCAACAACGAAATTGACATGGAAACTCATTCAAAAGAAGAGATCCTTAACCGCCTTGTCCGAACGGCGTGAGAAATATGATCCTCGGAGAATGAGCACAATTCATCCGTCCCCCACACGTTACCCCTCATATGCCTACCGAAAAGGTATTCTTTGTGAGAACGATTTGCACCGGCCATTAGAAAGGGTTGGAGAATCACTAGAACTTGGTGAAAATGGATATTTTTAGGAAAGAAAATCGCCTAGGGTTGAGAACTCTCGAAATTAAATGAGAAAAGTGATTTTGAAATAACTTTTCAGCGCCTGATATGCGTCTGTTTATGCAAAAATGGAGATGGCTCGTACGAGGCATCCATCCCTCGTACGAGATATCCTCAGAGAACCACTAGAAAACCCTGTTTTCTTGGGAAATCCTAGAAAAGCCTTGCTTTTAACAGAAATTCTAGAAAAGCCCTGCTTTTAACAGAAATGTCATGAAAAGCCCTGCTTTGACTAAGAGGTCAAATCTGAACCCGGTTCAAGATGGAACATTGAGTCGTCAACAAAAAGAATATTTTCAGAATTGGAACAAATGAATTTGTTTCTCAGTACGAATCTATTCTCACCGCACATCCAAGATCATGGGTGAGCAACAAAATCTGCATCAGCAAACTCTAAATCTGATGACTATCATCAAGACATATATTAGTGGCACAGGATTTACAAAGCGGGAATCCCACAACTGTTATCGAGACGTAAGTTAGTAACACAGGATCCCCACCATTTTAGAGTCCCATAATTTCCATCAAGGTGTAAGCTAATAGCATAGGATTCATTTTTCAACGAAAAGGAAGTCGCATTGAAAGGAGAAGAAAGGTCCGAGAAATTGGCTTCTCCAAATCTGGAATCCCATAATTGTTATCAAGGCGTATGCTAATAACATAGGATTCACACCCCTCAGAGTCCCATAATTGTCATCAAGGTGTAAGCTAATACCATAGGATTCATTTTTTCAACGGAAAGGAAGTCGCGTTGAAAGGAGAAGAAGGGTCCGAGAAATTGGCTTCTCCAAATCTGGAATCCCTTAATTGTTATCATGGCATATGATAATAACATAGGATTCACACCAAAGCACCTCTATGGTCCTTCCGGCACCAACAAAGCTGAAGGCGGTTCGTCATCAACAACAGGGTATATTCAGAATTGGGTCAAGGACATTGATTCCTCAGTATGGATTGCAACTGGAGATGGTTCGTCATCAACAAAGGGTATACTCAGAATTGGGTCAAAGATATTGATTCCTCAGTATGGGTTACTCTCTAAAATCTAAACTTTACTTACTGCAGTATTGTTTTCAAAAATGATTTTCAAAATACCTCAAGCTTTCGTTTTTTTCGTATTTTGGAGTCGAACTACGTTTGGTCTGATTTCCTTCTAAGGAATACGTAGGCAGCTTTTCAGCATGACCATACCCAATGTTCTAAATGGTGTCTTTTTTATCGACAACGTTACTTCATTTATAAGTATTTTCACCGAGGGGCTCAGTAGACACCCCATTTTGAACATTCATTCATAATCAAACTACTTATGTGTCTCGCCTTTGATTTGAGTTGAAACTCGTTAAGTTTGACATGTTTTGTTAAGTTTCTAACTGACTTCGTTAGTTAGGGGCCAAAATGAACATTAAAACTTGAGAAAAGGGCATTTTTGTGATTCAGACACAAGATGTATCGTATGAGACATCTAATGTCTCGTACGAGACATCCCCCTTTGACAGTCGGGTTTCAGCAGTTTCCTTGTTGATCTCAACCCCGTCTCTTGGCAAACACTCATGCAATCCAGGAAAAATCTGATGAGTGATCCTAGAGTCCAAAAATACCTCCTTGGAAATCAAGTCTTTGATTCCCATCCAAACTTACCTCCTTGGCTTGATCCCTAGGTCAAGAAAACCGATAAATATAAAGGTTCTTGAACTAAAAACCTCTAGAATGGTCATTCACCCAAAAACCACTCAAAATCTGATCAAGAAGGCTCTCATAATCAGCCTCTCTCTCTCACCCATGAAATTCATAACTCCATAACACCATTCAAGTCATGTTCTTGGGATCATCAAGGCCTTTAGTTAAGGCCATCCATAGGATTCTCGATGAATGCTTAGGTAATTCCTTTGTTTTCCTCACTTCTCATATCCTTCTTTGCTTTGAAGTAATGTGATTATATCAAAAGGATCAGCCTAGAGCCTCTCCAATTCATGGAGATGGTCTCGAAGCATATGATCCGACATTCCAAATAAATAAGAAATTATTTATTTGGCTTCTTTTGTACATGAATGCATAATTTTGATGATGATGATGATTTCGTAAGCAAGACCAATCCTAGATTGGGTGGATTGGGTGCTCCTTGACCTTCCCAATCCATAACTTAACCCCCAAACTCAATAATCTCACGGTTCGTGTTCCGTTAAACATGTTGGCGACTCACAACAATCGAGCAACAATCAAGTCCTCAAAAATCGAACTGACAACAGAGGGCGCACGCGCTCACAGACATCAATTTATCATTGATTCTTTAATTAGAACGATCTAGGGTTCCATTTGGATCATTGGGTCTTGTCATTTCGGGCAAGGTTCACATCATTTTGTATTCAGAGCATTGGTTTAATTGAGGTTTCATCTATCCTTTTTCTTTTTATTTTTCCTTATATATATATATATATATATATATATTATTTTCTATCTTTTATATTTGTCTTTCTATCTCTTCTTCCTATTGACACCCAAAAAAAGAAAAAAAAAATCTTTAAGTTCTTTTCTTATTATAAAAGTCAGAAAAAAATATCGTATCATTGGAATCATCAATCCGATTATCGTTTTCATCAATTTCTTGTTTCATCAATCTTTGTTTTCATAAAAAAATCTCAGTGAAAATATGTCTCAAAATTTTGAAGTTTTCAAGGAGAAATTCTTGGGTGAGATGCGAAGCGAGATCAAGTTACAAATGGGGCTCTTTCATAAGAGGCTTGATAGGATCGAACGTTCTTATCACAAGTATCCCAACATGCCATCGTATCCAAGAAGAAAAGATGAAGTCTCTCCATTACGAGATAAGACGAGACTTGAAATCTTGGAGGAGAAGCTTTCCAACAAAATTCATAATATTATTTTTGATCTTGATAGAAAAATTAGAGAGACTCAAAAGTGTGCAAAAAAAGAAATGTTTGAGAAAAAAGAGGAGAGTGAGGAAGAAAGAGAGTGTGAGAGAAAAGAAGAGAGTGTGGAAAAAAAAGAGGAAATTGAGAGTGAAAATAAGTGTGTGGAAAAGGAACAAATAGTTGAAAATGAAGAAAAGGTTGACAAAATTGAGGTTGTTGAGTGCGTACAAGTGAAAATTGAAAAGGGCGAGGAGATTAAAATAGAAAATATGGAGGATAATGTGTGTGAAATTGAAAAAGAGATTGAGGGTAGAGAGTGTGAAGAGTTTATTGTAGTTGAGGAGGTTGGAACCATACAAGATGAGGGAGAATATAAGGATGAGAAAATCATGTTTAGTAAATTTGAGGACTTCAAGTCAAATCCTTTTTATAATTACCCTTTTGACATCCCGAGTCTGAGTTTCTCTCCATCTTGGTTCATCGAGAAGTTGATAATCGATTACTTTATCGCTACACAATGGGCCGAATGGATGGGAATCATTACAAGTTACATAAAATTTAAGGTTCAACGAGCTTGTAAAGTGAAATTTCAAATTGTGCTCCATCACATATTCGTCCTTAAAGCAGTGCTTAAAATTCGAGGACAGATTTTCTTTAAGAGGGAGGGAATGATGCGAGCATGGTTGGGACAACACCAAGAGAGATGGAAAATCAAAAATTAAAATTATTTAAGTGGATTTTCAGCCTTAACCATGGTTCATTCCATGGCCATGGTCTTTAGATATGTTCTTTGTTCTTTAAACTTTGAACTCATCAAGATTGTCTCTTTTTGTGTTCAAGTCCGACTTATCAAACGGATCACCACCACCGTTTGTGGCGTCATTCACTTAGCCCAAAGTTGTCGTTACATTGGGAACGAAGGTCTTGGTATCCACCATTCCATCACAATTCACTAAAGTCCTTGGTTTGCATCACTTGGGGGCGTTGGGTCAAGGTATCCGCCAATCATCAACGATTCTTCAATTATAATGATCTAGGGTTCTATTTGGATCATTGGGTCTTGTCGTTTAGGGCAAGGTTCACATCAGATGGGGGGAGGACTTGAGAATGGACCCACAACTTAAGTTTTTGTGGGTAAAGTAAATTAAAAAAAAAATAAAGGTGGACATTTAGAAAAGTAAACTTACTAATAAAATATAAAAAATTGATGATGATGCTACACAAAACTGTCGCTTTGACCAGTCACCATCCGCATGGTGATTCTGGTGCTCTAATTAGCCTTTAACCTGCACAGACGAACAAACAATCTGTCTCCGGCTAAGACCCTCCAATGTGAGGATAAGTGTTTGTTTTATGAGAGATAAAATCTAAAATCAAATGGACAAAGTTTGGCCAAGTGGAGTTACCTTTCCAGTAATGAATGACCTTCTATATATAATTGTTGTCACATGTTAAGCCTTGTGCATCTTAGATCTGGTGCCTGGTGACTTCAGGCGGGAAAAATATGTAAAATGTTCTTTTGGATGTAACGAATGTGACTATTTATCTACGTAGACAGTGGATAGAAAGGACTATCATGTCGTAAATAGGAGGGAAGCGGAGATCGCCCTCGGTAGAAGTTTCTCGTTAGATTAAGCTCGTGAGTATTAGGTTGAGCTGTATAAAGGCAGGCCTTATTTTTGTAGATATAAGTATCTTACTCGATGTATATTAGCCTCAATCTTGATTCGGCCAGTGGACTCTAATGACTTGGTTCGGCCTCTTAAGCTTAAATTAATTTATTTCGTTCAAACACGATTTGTTATGAAACAGTGAGAGTAAAATTTATTAATCGTATGTCATGTATCTCAAGAAGCCGTGTGGTATTGAAAATGAAAATTCATTTAGTGAAAAGAAATAGTAGTAAATTTGTGGACATTTCGTGGACAATTTTTTTACGTCGTTTTAATATTTTGAGAATGAACATTCGTTTAATGAAAGGAAATATTATGTCTACAAAATGTTGGAAAAATTAGTTTTTTTAGCTATTTGAAAAAAAAAAGTTTTTAAAATACGCACGATAGAAATTTGTAATTAACTAGAATTTCTTTGGAAACGGCGATGGTACTTTCGTAAAACTGGTAACTAGTACTTCCTTATAAAGTTGGTGGTATTTTTGTTAATAAACGAAACTTTATAAAACAACCTGACATTCGTGACACCACTACTGGTATTCTTTATAACTATGACTGACACTCTTTTATACTACAAATGCCACTCTCTTACAATATAACTGACACTCTTTTACAGTACAACACTACAACTGGCACTATTTAAGACTACCACTGGCACTCTTGAACAATTCTACGAGCACTCTTTTAAACTACCATCGACGCTCTTTTAAACTACCACTGCCACACTTGACCACATGTATTGACACTCTTTCACTTATGCACTGGCACTCAATATCACTTGCATTGACACTCTTTAGCATATGTACTGAGACTTCTTAACACATGCGCTGACACTTAATACTACACGAACTGACAATCTTAACACACAAACATTTTCACTGATAGCCTAAAATATGTACACTGACTGTACTAAACACTAATACCAACACTATTTAACTTGAAAACTGACATTTACTAACATTAATCCTGACATCCATATTCACATATCCCGTTCGTACTTGATTGACATGGAGGCACTGATATCGCTCCAACTTCATTGGCAATGACCTCTGAAGCGTGGGTTCAGAACCGGCCCAGCTTCAAGTCCAATGAGTCAACCGACTAAGGCCCCCAAAAAATGTGTAAATTTTGGGGCCCCAAAATTTACCCCCTGTTATATAGTAGCTCATTTTTAATTATAATGGCTGACACAAATATAGTATTCATTATCCCAAAGTGTTTAAGTTGCAACCTAATACATACTAATAACAAGCACAAGCCCACACTCTAAATCAACGCCGTGATGGATTTCCTAATTCCTAAGGGAATTCTATTTCCTGATTCCCTATAAAACCCTAGCAAAAAACACAATAGTTTTTTTTAAAAAAAAAAAAAACAAAAAACAAAACGAAATTGTTACTGGAAAAGAGAGTTACAGCAGCCACATTTTCAATTCTAAAATTCCGATTCAGTGATTATGTGGTGGTAAGAATTTAACTTTTCTTGTTTTTTTATTTGTGTTTAAATTGTTTGATTGTTTAATAGATTATTTGTTCTATTTATTACTTTACTTGTTTGTTATTCCGTCTCAGTTTGTTTGTTAATACTTTTAATTATAATTGTTTGTTTTTTTTACTCATTCGTCTCAAAATAACTATTTAAGAATAGCTGAATTTATGTTTAAACATGAAAAAAATTAAAATGTTTTAAAAAATATTTTGCGATGGAAAAAGTAATACATTATTATTAGTGATGTTTAGTTGGTTGATTGAGTTAGTTGTTGTTTTTAGAGTTTAGGAAATGTCATCACGACATGACATAAAGAAGAATGAAAAAAAAAAAAAAAAAAAAACAAGATGAATTGACTCAAGTTTTAAGTGGTTCTCATAATAAGTATTTTATATATAGTAAGACAGCTGAACTTTCATCAATTTCAATTGAACCTTCATCTATTTTTTAAATTACGTGCATCAGTTTAGGGCCGTTGAAAAAATGGACTAGAGCCCCAAATTTAACATAATCGCCTGCGTGGGTTTTCCCTTACTAGATTCCACCATTGAATTTAATAAGTCTTATTTTGAAAAGCAAGCATGACTTGACTTGTTCTTGCAGTGATTTTTTTTTTTGAGTTTACTGCATATTTTCCATCGTACTATCCAGTTTTTTCACTTTCACCTTTGTACTACTGAAACAACAAAAGTGTACTATTGATTAATTAGCAAAAGTAACCAAAATAGTTAATGAGTGTTAATGAGTGTTAAAAATTTAACGGATATTACTATCAATATTTACAATTTACCCCCATAATGAAACAAACTCTTATCTGACTTAGTTGAGTATTAAAAGGGGTAGATCTAAATATTATCAAATTAAAAAGACTAAAAAAAAGTATAAAATTTACAAACACCCCCCTCATCCACTATATGCTTCCTATTTTACAAACACACCCTCCCCTTTATCTTCCCAAAATAATCCTACAAACATTACATAAATTAAACTATTAATGATAATGCATCAGCTTTTACAAACACCCCCTCTCTTTTTCCTTCCCCAAAAGCATCGGGCCTATCTCTCTCTAGTTTCCACAACTCATTGTTAGAACATGGCTTACAATACAAGTTATTTGGACTTCCATTAATAAAATCATGACTATAATATTAATATAAAGTATAGTCAAACCTAGTCAATGTGTAGAATCCTTGAAATGTAATTTACCTATTTATGATGGGCAAAATGGTAAATCAACATTGCTTAAGAAATGAATAGGTATGGTCCCTATTTGAAGTGTCACCATGTTTCATATATAAAGGCCCTTCCATCAAGCCTAGAAACTACTTGATTCTTACTTTCTCTCATCTAAATTATACTTCATATTGTTAGAAGAACTTTGAGAGATTAAGAGACACTTTCATTTAGAAGATCCATTCTCCTACATCTTCATCTTGTTCCTATTTTCTCCCTTCAACGTCAACTATGGATTCGACAGGTAATTATCGCTTCGCCTTCATCTCCTTCCTCAATCTCTTTCTAAATATGAGTATGGCATTCAGGGTTAAATTGTTCCATCAATTGGTATCAGAGCCCGCTCATATTTGGTTTAGGTTTGAGTTCTTTAAAGAAAGCTTTAATGTTTTAATTTTGATTCATTTTCCCTGTTGAATCATTAAGTTTATGATGTTGATTAGAGACTCTAATTCATTCATAGAGTGCTGATAATCATCATCTGAATTAAGAAAATGGTTTGAAAAGTTTTGTTCATTAAATTAAAATGGTTCAAGTTAGACTATCCCTTCATAACATGGTTTTATGTTTTAAATACATACCATGTAGATCTACTTACTTGATTCCATTAATTATAAAAGCAAGATTATCCTAAATAACATGGTTTTATGTTTTAAGTACATACCGTGTGGATCTACTTGTTATTCATGCATTTTGGGACAAAATATGGAAAAAGTGCAGCAAAAATGCATGAAACGGTGGCTTTAGCCCGGTCGGGTATTATGTTCCGCCCGGTCGGGTCTTATGTTCTGCCCGGTCGGACCTCAAGAAAACACCCGGTTGGACTAAATGTGTTTGCCCGGTCGGGTCTTTGGTTCCGTCCGGTCGGGCATTGTATGTTGCCCGGTCGGGGTATTAGGCATTGCCCGGTCGCGCATATTCACTATTCACAGGATTTTTCCTTTTTCAAGATGTTGCACAATTTTATTTCCCTTTTAAACAAAACATACATTATTTCAAACCTTAAAGTCTTGATTAATTATATAATAATTTTATACATTATTTAAATAATATTATCGCCTAAGTGATTAACGTTATTTAAATCCAAAATTATTAAAGTGTTGAATGTTTGAGTTAATATGTGAATGACTTGAATTTTTCAAAGAATATCTTGACATTTGACTAAACTTGAGAATTCATGTCATGACAAATAAAATGAACATTAAGTTATTTTATTAAATGCTTAAGACTTCCCAAAGGAAGATTATGCATTTAATCAAATATTGTTCAAATTACTTGTCATCTAAGACAATTATTTATGAATCAACTCGCAATCCAAAGATTAGTTTTGATGTCATGTTAATTGCCTTATTGATGGATTTCATTTGATATAATTAATCATTTATTCATAATGTAATTACTTATTATTGTTTTGTATTCATTCTTGTTCTCAATTCCCATCAGATTTACTTAATGCTTCGTCAATCACTGCTGCGATGACTACTATTCCAATGCTAAATGGGACAAACTTTAAAACTTGGAAAAACAAAATTGTAATGATCTTAGGCTGTATGGATATTGACCTCGCTTTTAGGGAGCCGTTTCCTATTCCTCTTAATGAAGAAAGCACCCCTGAGGACCGCTTATATGTTGAGAAATGGAAACGCTCCAATCGAGTAAGCCTAATGATTATGAAAAATGTCATCCCAAAAACATTTTTAAACAGTGTTCCCGAGGACGTTGATGCTAAGACTTTCCTAGAGACCCTTGAAGAATGCTTTGCAAAAAGCGAAAAGTCGGAAACAAGTTCTACCCTAAGGAAACTTGTTCCCCATGAAGTATAAGGGTACCGGGAATCTTAGGGAGTATATCTTGGAAATGCTTCACCTTTCGACAAAGCTAAAAGCACTTAAGTTAGAGGTGACTGAAGAGCTCCTCGTGCATTTACTTTTGATCTCTCTTCCTCCTTAGTTTGGTCACTTTGAAGTGACTTATAATTGTCAAAAGGACAAGTGGAACATTAATGAATTGATTTCACATGTGACACAAGAGGAAGATAGGTTGAAGCAATCTAAGGTTGAAAGTGCTCACTTAGCATCTACCTTTTCTCATGGGACTAAGAGAAGAGGGAAAGAAGTTGCGGTAACAAGCAATAAGAAGACTAAGGGATCTAACGATCATAAAGAAAAGAAGTGCTTCTTTTGCAAGGACCTAACGCACATGAAGTATGACTGCCCTAAGTATCACGCTTGGCGTGCTAAGAAAGGTATGTCATTTGGTCTTGTTTGTACTGAGGCTAATTTAGTTTCAATTCCTTCATATACATAGTGGTTGGATTTTGGTGCAACAACTCACATTAGTATGTCTATGCAGGGTTGCGTGAATTACCGAAGACCTAGCGAGGATGAAAGATTCATCTATATGGGAGCTGGGAACCCGGTTGAACTAATAGGCATTGGAACCTTTAGGTTGTTATTAAGTACCGGATATTATTTTGTATTGAATAATACCTTCATTGTACCCTTCGTTTAGAAGGAATTTAGTATCTATCACTGTTTTGGACAAAGAGGGTTACTCTTGTTCGTTCGGAAATAATAGATGTGATCTTTATTTTAATTCCATCATTATTGGTACTAGTACTTTATCGAGTAGTGATAATCTTTATTTGCTTAACACTACTCAAACAATCAACGAGTCCCATATTAATGAAACTAAAGTAAAAAGCGAAAGTTTTCAAGTGAAAATTCTTATACCTTATGGCATAGGCGTTTAGGTCATATCTCCAAAAGGAGAATTGACAAGCTTGTGTCGGAGGGAATCATAAATAAACTTGATATTCCGGATAAAAACTTTTGCATTGAGTGCCTAAAAGGAAAATTTACAAACACGAAAAGGAAAGTATCCTCGAGAGCATCAAGCGTCTTAGAACTAATACATACGGATATTTGTGGGACATTTCCTACTCCTTCTTGGAATGGTCAACAATACTTTATTACGTTCATAGACGACTACTCTCGATATGGATACATTTATTTACTTCATGATAAATCTCAATCTTTGGACGTTTTCAAGTCTTTTAAGGCCGAAGTTGAAAATCAACTAGGTAAGACTATTAAGAACGTTAGATCCGATCGTGGTGGGGAGTACTATGGTCGGAATGATGGTTCAGGAGAACAACGTCCGGGTCCTTTTGCTCGCTATCTTGAAGAGTGTGGGATTGTCCCTCACTATACTATGCCGGGTACGCCTAGCATGAATGGTGTAGCTGAGAGACGTAATAGAACCCTTAAGGATATGGTAAGAAGTATGGTTTCTTGTACTTCTTTACCTCACTCATTATGGGGCGATGCTTTGAAAACCGCAACTTATCTTCTCAATAGGGCTCCCTCTAAGGCTACTAACAATAAAATCCCTTATGAATTATGGACGAAAAAGAAACCGTCCTTAAATCATCTTCATGTTTGGGGTTGTCCAGCAGAAGCTAGGCCTTATAGGCCTAACGAAGGAAAACTGGACGCTAAGACAGCTAGTAGTTATTTTGTGGGGTATGCCGAGAGATCGAGGGGCTATAAATTTTACAACCCGAAAAATAGAACCTTTTTTGAAACGGGAAATGCTAGGTTCTTTGAGGATGTTGAATTTAGAGAGGAAATTAGGAATAATATTTTTGAATTTGAGGAAGAGGAATCTATTTCAATACCTCTTCCCTTAGTAGTTCCAATTGGAAATCAAGTACTTGTACCTGAAATTCAAGAGGAACATGCAAATCAAAATATTAACTCCCCTATAAATGTTGAACAACATGAAAATGTTGATCATAATGAAGAAATTCAACAACCTCAAAATGAAGAAGAACCAGTGCCTTTAAGGAGATCCACTAGAGTAACAAGAAGTGTCATTTCGGATGATTATGAGGTGTATCTAGCCGAGAATGAAAGACACCTAGGTTTAGTGGGAGATGAGCCTCTTACCTTCCATGAAGCCATTAAGAGTCCTAATTCTCATAAATGGATCAATGCCATTAATGAAGAGTTGAAATCTATGAAAGACAATGACGTTTGGGATCTTGTCCCATTACCTAAAGATGTGAAACCTATTGGGTTGTAAATGGATATTTAAAACCAAAAGGGATTCACAAGGTAATGTGGAAAGATATAAGGCTCGTCTTGTTGCTAAAGGTTTCACTCAAAAGGAAGGTATTGATTACAAAGAAACATTCTCTCCGATATCTTCTAAAAACTCCTTTAGGATCATTATGGCATTAGTGGCACATTATGATCTTGAGCTTCATCAAATGGATGTAAAGACAGCTTTTCTCAATGGATACATTGAGGAAACCATCTATATGAAGAAACCAGAAATTGTGGATGATTTGGAACAAACTAATCATTTAGTTTGTAAACTTAAAAAATCCATTTATGGGCTCAAGCAAGCTTCTCGTCAATGGTATCTCAAATTTAACCAAGTAATTCTTTCATTTTGCTTTGAAACTAATCTTGGTGAAGATTGTATATACCATAAGTTCAGTGGGAGTAAATTTATATTCTTAGTCTTATATGTGGATGATATTTTGCTTGCTAGTAATGATATGAACCTTCTAAAAGAAACTAAGAAATTTCTTTCAAACAAATTTGAAATGAAAGATCTTGGTGAGGCATCTTTTGTATTAGGAATCCAAATACATCATGATCGCTCACGATGTACTTTAGGATTATCACAAAAGGCCTATATAGAGAAGGTATTACAAAGGTTTAGCATGAAAAAATGTAAACCACATGACACCCCTGTTTCTAAAGGAGATAAATTCAGTCTTAATCAATGTCCCAAAAATAATTTTGAAACCAAGTATATGGAAAATATCCCTTATGCATCAGCAGTAGGAAGCTTAATGTATGCTCAAGTCTGTACTCGTCCAGACTTAGCTTTTATTGTTGGGATGCTTGGTAGATACCAAAGCAATCCGGGGAGAGAACATTAGGTCGCAGCCAAAAGAGTGATGCGGTATTTACAAAACACCAAGGACTACATGCTTACATATTCAAAGTCGGATCATCTTGAGATCATTGGGTATTCCAATTCCGACTTTGCTGGATGCCAAGACAGCCGTAAATCAACGTCTGGTTATGTCTTCACATTAGCCGGTGGAGCAATTTCTTAGAGAAGTGCCAAGCAGACACTCGTAACTTCCTTTACCAGCCGAGTTTGTTGGTTGTTTCGAGGCATCCAATCAAGCTATATGGCTGCGTAAATTCATTGAGGGACTACGTATTGTCGATAGCGTCGAAAGACCTATTAAGCTATATTGTGACAATAGGGCAGCGGTCTTGTACTCCAACAATAACAAGAGCTCGTCAAAGTCTAAACACATTGACATTAAATTTCTTGTTGTAAGAGAGGGGGTACAAAAGGAACAAATAAAAATACAACTTATTGGTACAAACTCTATGTTAGAGAATCCGTTTACTAAGGCGTTATCACCTTTAGTGTTTCACGAGCATGTTGCTTTTATGGGTGTAACAACTTTTGATAACATTTTATATAGTGGGAGTTTATGTTGTTTCTTCAATTTATTGTTCTATTAATTTTAAAGTTTGATCTCATTTGGTTAAAGTTGGACTAGTTGGAGAATATGTTTATATATTCATTAAGTTCCATGCTACACATCTATATTTTTAATCTATGTCATTTAGTTAGAATTTGTATATGTGATTATAGTGGGTTTAGTTGCGAATCAATTACAACGACTGCCCCTTTAGTCCTATACTTATATGGCTAATGGACGAGATTGTTATAGATGACAACAAAGTGCACATAAGGGTTGTCATTTATGTTATACTTATGATTTAAAAGGAACAACTTAGTTTTGCAACCCAAGTGGGAGTTTGTTAGAACATGGCTTGCAATACAAGTTATTTGGACTTCCATTAATAAAATCATGACTATAATATTAATATAAAGTATAGTCAAACCTAGTCAATGTGTAGAATCCCTGAAATGTAATTTACCTATTTATGATGGGCAAAATGGTAAATCAACATTGCTTAAGAAATGAATAGGTATGGTCCATATTTGAAGTGTCACCATGTTTCATATATAAAGGCCCTTCCATCAAGCCTAGAAACTACTTGATTCTTACTTTCTCTCATCTAAATTATACTTCATATTGTTAGAAGAACTTTGAGAGATTAAGAGACACTTTCATTTAGAAGATCCATTCTCCTACATCTTCATCTTGTTCTTATTTTCTCCCTTCAACATCAACTATGGATTCGACAGGTAATTATCGCTTCCACCTTCATCTCCTTCCTCAATCTCTTTCTAAATATGAGTATGGCATTCAGGGTTAAATTGTTCCATCACTCATCACCTCCACCACGGCCGTCCACCGCAAACGTGTGTCGCTACCGCCGCCGCCGTCACCAACCCTCCTTCGCCACTAATATTGTCACCGCCACCACCACCTATAAGCTCTGACATCTCCGCCCTCTTCCAGACGCTGTCTCTGTCTCATTTCTCTCTCTCGTTCCTATCTCTTTCCGTCACATTACTCTCTCTCCGTCGCATCTCTCTCGGTCTCTTCTCTCAATCGCAAGCAAAGTCGATCTAGAAATATTTACACAGATCTGGGTTGTGTTCGTGTGATCTACACACAACTGGTTTGTGTCATGCGTGATTGTGTGTCTAATTTTTTGTGCAGATCTGGAATTTTGGGGTTGGATTGGGAAACTAAGTTTTCATTGTTCATTTTCTTGTTTGAAATCGCAGATTTGGATGTGTACTGTTAGAAGATCTCCATTGTAGAAGTATCAAAATATCTTAAAATTTGTGGACCAATTTATTTTTATGGATTTTTTGTTGTTATGGTGACTGTGCGGAGGAGGTAGTGGCATTTTTTATCGTGGTGGCGTTTGACAGGCCGGTGGCGGGGCGTGGCGGGGCTGGTGCCGGTGGCGTCTTGTGGGTGGTGGTCATTCCTGATAGTGGTGGTTATTGCGGATGGTGATTGAACTTAACAATGGTTGACAAAGACTCGTTGTTTGACTTAAGAGTTAGCTATAAAAAATCTACTAATTATTTCTATCCAATTAGTAATATATTTGAATATATATATAAGGGAAAAATGACGCTAGCGACTTAAACGAAAATTATAAAACTTTTTGGATGAAAACAGAAACAAATGAATAGATTAGGGATGAAACAGTTATTTAGTTTGTTAAGTTACTAACGCCCATTAAAGTCAATTAACATTTTCAACGATTTTGGTTCAATTTGCTAATTTATCAATAGTACACAGGTCACATTTATTGTTTAGATTAAAGTGATATTTTTGCACTAGTACGGAGGTTAGAAATGCGGTTTACTCTTTTTTGGTTTCTTCTAGGTCTCCGAAATTCGAAAATAACACCAATTTTATTGGCAGGAATAACTTTGACGTTATACGTGCGCTTTTCTAAATTCTTTTGGTTTTTTCCTTTTGATTTCTTTATTTTTGCAATGATAAATAAATAAAAGGACTCTAATTAGTATATTTATTTTCTAAATTCTTCATATAAAATAACTTTTATAGCATAAAAAAGATAGTAACTGGTTTAGTTATAAGAAGAATATAATTTACAAACAAAAAAACAGATTTGGAAAATGACTTTTATTTTAAATAATGTAGCATGATCACTATCATGATGGACATAGTGGATAAAAAAATCAATTAAACATGAACTCTAATAAATACTCCCTCGGTCGAGAGTACTACTTTCTATTTTGGTATGTTCCAGAGTAAGAGTCTCTTTCCTAAAATGGCAAAGAATCTTTATTATTCATCTCACTCATTCTCTCCTACTTTACTTTTATACTCACAACACCTATCAACTTACTATTCCCTCCCACTTATTATCTCTCCTACTTTACTTTTATACTCACAACACTTACTTACTTCCACCCAGTATTCTAAAAATCGCTAGGCGGGGCCTAGGCGATGAAGCTAGGGGCCTAGGCGGGGCTGAGTTTTAACGCATTTTTATATATTTTTAATAAATTTATATATAATTATGTATATTTATTCATAAAATTGTGTAAATTATTTTCGTTATTTCATATTTTGTCAAAAGAATTAATAATATTAATTTAATAAAAAAATATAACTAATTAATTAGTAATCTAGTAGTATTTTAAAATATTTCAAAGGAACAAATTAACACACTAACTCATTAACTCAATAGTTTCAGCCCAAGCCCAACTTGAGCTTCCCTTGTTAATACTCTATAATGAAGCCCACTCTATAATGAAGCCCATTTAATTGTTAGCCTGGTTAGGTCAGTAAGGAAAGGAGAATTAACAAAAAAACCCTAGGCCGCTGCTGTATGTCCATCTGCCGTCGTCTTCTTCAAAGAAGAGCCGCCGCTTTTCATGGCTTTCCTGATTCAAATTTCAAACCAATACCAAGCTCGTCAACCTGATTTGGACCAATCTCCTCCCCAGCATCAACTTTGTTCACTCCAACGCTTCGCCTCTACTCGTATTCCAGGTTAGGGTTTTCGTTTTTCGCCAATTTCTTCCATGTCTGACACACTTGGCGAATCTCGGCACCGCCTAAGCGCCGCCTAGCTGTCTAGTCGGCCCGACTAATTTCTGACGCCAAATTTGGCCGATTTGCACAAAAGCGTGGCGGTAGAGCAACGCCCAGCGGCTAGGCACCTCCTAGGCGGCCGCCTATGCCGCTTTTTAGAACACTGCTTCCACCATTTCTTAATCTCCGTGAAAATGGGAGGTAAGACTCTTACTCCGGGACGGATGGAGTTGTATATTTGGAATAGTTAAAAGTGGGGTAGATAATAGTAAATGAATAGTTGTTGTGATAGAGTGGAGAAAATCTTTTCTTTTTGGGTATGTGAAAGTTTCCAATCGAACACTCAAAATAGCAAAATGAAAAGTTTATTTTGAGACAGATGGAGCTCACCTAATTAATTTGGTCCGTCCTTAAAAGTCCGATCTAAAGTTCCGAAATGAGTTAGGAGTTAGGATTACACGATCTGGAATCCCGTCTTTCGGTCCTAATTCTAACGGATTTCTGACTGACTACCTAATTGCAATATATACACGGCCTCTCCGACGAGCAAAAAAAAAATCGTCAAACCTCATACTCAAAACATCATGAATCGTCCTCGTCCTCATCCTTTTTCATGCAATCCAAAAGATTACTGAACGAGATAAACCGACCAAGGTATTGGGCCTCGACATATGCGGGCATAAGCCCACGAATTAGGGACCAAGGCTCGTCTTGGCTAGACACATGCCGAGGTGTGATATACGTGCCGACTTGTGCCGATTCAAGCAGTAATAAAGTTACATTCCTAATATAACGCAGAATCTGTAAACAGAGTCCAACATCTGCATGAATAAAGGGAGTCCTTACTTAACAATGATACCTCTTTTACAAGCTAGCGGAGATTACAATCCTTATCAGGATTCTACCTTCCTAATATACGAGTTCTACTCTAAAACGGACTCCATGACTTCCTTAACAAGTCAGGACTAATTCACCAGCGCCTATATAAATAGGTCCTCATACGATAAACTGGTAACGAATTCTCTTTGCTCTTACTCTAGTCAATTTATTTCTCTTTTGTTTTATCTCACATAACAGATTCTTATTCTCAGGCCGGAGGACATTCGCAGGTGAAGCCCCAGCTAGTTTACGTGTTATTGTTTCATGTGTGTAGATCTGATCGAGGAGGTTCTTCTTGTTGGGATTATCCGAACCGTTAGACGAAGGCTGATCCTGTACGTTTCTTGCAGTATCAATTTGTTCCATTGTCGAGAAACGTTCGATCGGAGAACTCTTTTCGTTCGGATAATCACAATCTCCTCATGGACGAAATTAGGGGTGTAAACGGTTCGGTTCGGTTCGGTTTAGAGGTTTTTAGAGACCAAACCGCTAGTGATCGGTTTGGTATTTTTCCAAACCGAACTGAACCACGCAAACCTCCAAACCGAACTGAACCAAACTGCATGGTTCGGTTTGAACCGCGTTTAAACCGCAGTCCAAACTGCGGTCCAAACCGAAGGTCCAAACCAAAGCCCAGACCAAAGTCCAATTGATTTAGCCAGTTGACTGTTTTTTCAAATAGCAGCACCCACTTCATATTTATATCCACTTCTCCCTTTCCCTTTCTTTCATTTTCGATGTGGGAAATAGCAGCACTCTTATACCCTCTCTCTTTCAGTTTTAGATCGCATGAAAATGAAATTGAGACCGTGAAATCGAAATTACCTTGGCGTAGTAATCCTTCCAGACACGGCGAGCAATCTGATGGCCTCCCAAATCAATTTGAGGAAACAAAAGGAAGGGAAAACAGTACCTCATCCTTGAGCATGTGATGCAAGGTAGTTTTTTCGGCGTTATCGAGGCCGAGAAACAAGATCTTAGCCTCTTTCTGCCATAATCCGAGAGAGGCTAAGACGCCATAGAACCAATCGAGGAGAAACATGGTGATGGAGATTTGATTTTGATCGAAGAAATGGAATTCCAATGGATCTGGATTCGGCAACAGTTGTCGTCGGTGATCTTCAGTCTTTTTGAAATGGGTATCCTCGAAAATCTTGAATTCGGAAATCTTAAATCGAATATTGAGAATTAATTACCTTGAAAGCGGAAGATAAAGAAGGAGAATTAAGGTTAAAAAAAGACATGGGGGGAGAAGGTTGGAGGTGAGTGGAAGCAGAGAGGGGATGAGTTGAAGGAAATGGAGACGCCATTTTTGTTCTTGGAAATACATTTCCCACATGGAGAAAAAGAGTAAAGGGGGAAGGGAGGAGGTAGATACAAATGGTCTGGCTATGGTTCAGTTTAATGGTTTAGCTTGCGGTTCGGTTTCATAGTTCGGTCTCACGGTTCGGCTTAGAACGGTTTGGTTCGGTTCGGTTTGGTTTGGTTTGGAGGGGTCAAACCGCAGACCGAACCGAACCAAGTGGTTTGTCAAATTTTAAAACCGAACTGAACCATTAATGCTAAAAAACCGAACCAAACCGCATGGTTTGGTTCGGTTTCGAACCGCGGTTCAGACCGAACCGCTGACACCCCTAGCCGAAATACTGGCAGACGGTCAAGCAGCAAGCGTAACGCCAGAAGGCGACCCCAATCTGCCACAACCTAACGTGGCTAACAACGCTGCTCAAATTCAAGGGATCCATCCACCTCCGCCTCCAACCCCATGGGGGCGGCAAGAATACGCGTTCAAGAGGACCTCCACCATAGGTTACCCAAATTTATGGACGACGGAGGAGAGCGGCAACAAGACCTCAAAATAGCGAAGCTGGCCCTCAAGACCACAGCCTTTAGATCGAAGGGCATTGCTTCAACAGAACCTCACGACGCTCCAACAATTGGCAGACGCTCAAAGAGCCCTCCTGGAATATGACCCTGAGCACTCCATGGCACATCTCCTCCAGCCCTCTAGAACTAGAAGAGCTCACAAGGATGATAGACGGACTCATTATAGAGAAATACCACGTGCGGATGGCCGACGTGACCGAGATCCACGTGATGTTCCATTGGAGAACCGAGCAAACCAACTTGAAGGTCGATTGGGCCCAATTAATTGAGAAGGGTGAGATTTAAGGAATCAGATTAATTAAGGGAGGGAAGAAGAAGCTGAATCTCCCGACGTAATAATTCTGGGAGAAAGGCGACATCATAATGACTGACGTTGATTTCTATCAAAGCAGGAACCGTCCCATCGTACTCCGCCTAGACGACCTATCCCCAACCCAGAGGTAAGCCGAGTTGCGGGGGAAACCGAGATAAGGGAAGAGACAGATAAAGGAGCTCTCATCGTAGTTCAGAAATTGATGATCGAACCATAATGGATCTAAAAGAGAGGCTCGAGAACGTGGAGATAAACCAAGGGCAGAGAAGACCCAAGAATAATTATGACGCGATACGTCCTCTCGCACAGTGGATAAGGGACTCTCCACCTAACCCTCAATTAAAGCTCCCCAACCTAGACAAATATTATGGCAACTCTGATACTTTGGATCAACTTCAGGCTTTCGAAGGCATGATGGCTCTGGTATCCAATCAAGACGATATACGTTGCAAATCCTTTGCCAGGACGTTAACAGGAGCAGCTAGGTCTTGGTTCATGGATCTAGAAAAGAGAAGCATCGACTCTTTTTCCAGATTAAAAATGAAGTTCCTGGAATACTTCTCCACTGCCGGAGCAAGAAACAAAAAGACTCTCCGACCTAACTAATATGGTGCAAAGTAAAAAAACGAGACGACCATGAATTTTTTCCAGATATTCAGAAATCTAGCTGATTCCATTGAAGAACGGCTTACCGATAGAGAAATAATAGTGTGTTTTACTAACGGGCAAAGATATGATGCCCTCGCTTATGAGTTATCGGTAAGAGAGCCTCGAACGAAGTCAGAATTATACCATGTGGCCTATGCGACAGCTATTGTGGAGGAAAAAAGAAATTTGAAATTTGGTAGTGGGGATAGAGACCGAGATCATGAGAATAAACCGACCACTGGGACTCGTTCCAAGGGTCCAATGGAGGTGGAAACAGGGGAAAACAAGAACGAGAGGAACTAAGAAAGCCGAGATCTTCACTCCCCTTACAAAACCAATCTCAGAGATACTCAACTTGGTGGACCTTCCTACTCCTAAGCCTATTAGAGAAAATCCAAAGTATCCAAAAGACACAAGCAAATAATGTGCCTACCATAGAGACAATGGTCACGACACAGATAATTGTTACGCTCTTAAGAAGATGATACAGAAGTGGATTGACCAGGGAAAGCTGGATCGATATGTCATGAAAAAGGACAACAAGCGCCCAAGGGAAGAAGGGAATAAGGAAGAACAAGGAGATAGGCCTCCCAGAGCCAAATTAATTGGAGTCATACGAGAGGAGATCCCCTCAAATACCAAGTTGAAAGAACAATTCATTAACTGAGTAAGGTGTACCACATTCCTCCGTGGATCCACAAAGAGAAGAGGTGATCCGTTTCTCCCCAAATGAGTTGGCTGGAAACAAAGCAATGAGGGAGCATCCATTAATAATCAAGGGAAGGATAGACAACTGTGAATCAGAGAGACTCTTTATTGACTCGGGGGCCGCTAAAGACATACTTTACTACAGCACTTTCAAGGAGATGGAGCTACCGAACAGTATGCTATCTCCTTATAATGGAAGACTGGAAGGGTTTACGAATCATAAGCCAGAAGCAAAAGGGACTGTGGACCTATTACTTGAAGGTGGAGAATACCCCTATAAGGCATCTGCAACAATTACCTTCATCGTCATGGACCCAGCCAGTGACTACCATGCTATCTTGGGCTCCCCTAGCAAGGTAAGTTAGGCATGGTTGCTTCCCTCCCTCACCAAAGGGTGAAGTTTCCACCCCAGCAGGCATTGGGTGTGTACTGGGTGCTCCCAAAGATTTCCTGGAGCATGTAATGAAGTCTAAGAATACTAAAAACAAGATAGAGATTGACACTCCAGAAAACAACAATACTCTCTCCAAGACGACCACGGCTACCAATTCGACATCAAATATCAGCATAATCTTGAAGCAGTTGATGACCTTTCCGAAGAAATGGGTGATACTTGATACCGGGAACACTCCAGTAGAAGCCGAGATGACATATGGACTAGACAATTTTGGCTCTATTTCCCTCAACACAACTTCTGACGAGTCGAGTGACTTGACCCTCGCTCTCGTCCCAATCTCAGGGGCCACAGAACCTAGTCACATCGAGACCGAGGTTGATCAACTCCTAGACTTGGAGAACTTGAGACTAAAGGGAAAGAACAAGGAATGAGTCAGAGAAATCATCATAGAGACTCTGGGATTCAGGGATGGGCCAGAACTCAAACCGGTTGATCAACTAGAAGAGGTCGTGATCAACCCAGATTATCCTGAATACAAATTAAAGATTGGAAGGCAACTCTCTCTATAAGAAAGTGAAGAGATTATCTCCCTACTCAAGAACAACCTGGACGTGTTTGCATGGAAGGTGGAGGACATGGTCGGAGTGAAGGAAGATATTGCCCTTCATAAACTTGAAGTGGACAAGTTTTTTAAACCCATCAAACAGACACGCAGAGTATTTTCTAGAGACAAAGAGAAAGCCGTTGAATAGGAAGTGGAGAAGCTGTTGAAAGCAGGCATCATAAGGGAAGCAACTTACCCAGAGTGGTTGGCCAATGTTGTCATGGTCATCAAATAAAATGGCAAGTGGAGGATGTGTGTGGACTTCACAGATCTCAACAAGTCTTGCCCCAAAGATAGTTACCCACTCCCAAGGATCGATAAGCTAGTAGACTCCATTGTTGGACACCAGACACTTAGCTTCCTTGATGCTTACTCGGGTTATCACCAAGTTAAAATGGCAGAAGAGGACATTGAAAAGATGGCCTTCCAAATGGCCAGTGTGATTTATTTCTATGTAATGATGCCCTTTGGCCTCAAGAATGCTGGAGCAACCTATCAGAGGATGGTCAACAAGATCTTCAAGTCACAGATTGGAAGAAACATGGAAGCTTACGTTGACGACATGGTGATAAAGACCAAGTTAGGAAGCCATACCGTAGACTTGAATGAGACAATAGAAAACATAAAGGCCAATGACATGAAGGTCAAACCCAGTAAGTGCGTATTTGGGGTCACAGCAGGCAAATTCCTAGGCTTCATGTCTCACAGAGGGGCATTGAGGCCAATCAGAGAAGATCCAAGCACTGGTAGAGATGCAAGAGCCGACGTGTATCAAAGAGGTTCAGAGACTAAATGGAAGGGTTTCCGCCCTAGGAAGATTCATTGAAAGATCAGCAGAAAGACCCCTCTCCTTCTTTAAAGCCTTAAAGGGAACAAAGGATTTCGGTTGGACACCAGAATGCTCGGCCTCATTCCGGAAATTAAAGGGATACTTAGGATCTCCACCTCTACTGAGCAGCCCTGTCATGGGAAATATGCTTTACGTGTTCCTTGCAGCAACAGACCATGCTATAGCAGCAGTACTTGTTTGAGAAGATGGCGGGGTCCAGAAGCCAGTATACTATGTAAGTAAGGCACTATCCTAATATAACGCATGCCTAAGCCCACGATTTAGGGACCAAGGCTCGTCTCGGCTAGACACATGCCGAGGTGTGATATATGTGCCGACTTGTGCCAATTCAAGCAGTAATAAAGTTACATTCCTAATATAACGCAGAATCTGTAAACAAAGTCCAACATATGCATGAATAAAGGGAGTCCTTACTTAACAAGAATACCTCTTCTACAAGCTAGCGGAGATTACAATCCTTATCAGGATTCTACCTTCCTAATATACGAGTTCTACTCTAAAACGGACTTCATGACCTCCTTAACAAGTCAGGACTAATTCACCAGCGCCTATATAAATGGGTCCTCATACGATAAACTGGTAACGAATTCTCTTGGCTCTTACTCTAGTCAATTTATTTCTCTTTTGTTTTATCTCACACATAACAGATTCTTATTCTCACGCCGGAGGGCCTTCGCCGGTGAAGCCCCGGCTAGTTTACGTGTTATTGTTTCGTGTGTGTAGATCCGATCGAGGAGGTTCTTCTTGCTGGGATTATCTGAACCCATTAGACGAAGGCTGATCCGGTACATTTCTTGCAGCATCAATTACCAAATTCTCTCAACCCTAATAATTTCATCACCATCTCACACAACATACAAAGCTCGTAACGTTAAAACAGGCAAGTTATGCATAATCACAGTCATCCACAGCTACAAGGATTTGAAATATATTTACAGTTTGATCCTATTAATCGTTTGCGCCACCAACTCCAACAATGGCTCCGGTTAGAGCAAGAATATATAAAGAATGATATCAAATAAATAATCAATCACAAATACAAGAATTTACGTGGTTCACCAACTTGGCTACGTCCAAGGGTGGAGGAGAATATATTACTTTCAATGAACAATTACAAAAGACAATCTCTCTAATTTAGTTGCACAAATTATTTAGGAAAATAATTCCGTCACCTAAATCCTAGATCTCTACTTGTAACTCTCAAGTTGATAGACTCAAAAAATATGCTAGGGGAGGGGTTAGTATTTAGAGTGGTTTTGGGGAAACTAGTTCCCTCCACAAGTTATAAAAAGTCATGTTTTTTAACCCTTCTTAACCCTAAAAGGTCTAAACCCTAACCTAAACCTTAAACCCCAATTAAAAACATGCATTTTTTTGTAACTTATGAAGAAACTAGTTTCCCCCAAAATTTTTCTCTAGTATTTATAGGCATAAATACTAGAAACCCAAAAGAAAAGGAAAACCTATTTCTTGTGCACAAAATCTATTCTACTTAGGAATCTATTTCCTAATTCTAGAATAATTCTTTTACACAACAAAAATAGAGTACTAATTAATTTGGGACGGTGTGAATCCTAATCTAATTATTCAACCAAGAGAATCAGACACTTTAAGCCACGAGCCAGGACAGGTTGCGTGCATATATGGCTTAAGCTTAAAGCCAATGCTTGAACATCTGGATTGCTCCCTGATTTTATGGCCTCGCTTTGCCAGAATTCTCTTTGTCCCAAAATTACAATATTCTTGTTGCAGAAATATCCTTAATCAATCGCCAATAATTCAAAGGCATATTCCCAACAGCTCCAATATCATCTCCACGTTCAACACGGAGATGAGTTTGGTCTGGATCGTCATGCCCTTCTGACTGAATCTTTAAACTCTACAAACACTTCCTTTTTCCGTTTCCAGATGGATGGAATCCAGCATGGATTATGTTCTTGATGAAACCCTAACGGCTATCCACCCTTCATGAACTGCATGACAAGATTGATTTGGATCACGTACTAGTGGAGGATGTAGGGATGTCACTTTTGATTTAGGATTATTAAGCTTTATTAACAAAGATTAATTATATGGAAGGGTTGATAGGGAAACATTAATATAATTCTTATTAGGGCTAGCTATATCCGTTGATTTATCTATCATAAAAGTTCATGTGTAGTTAGCTTAGTTAGTTGTTCTACAAGTATAGTCAATTTCAAGATATTTATAGCTATCTCTCTTACCCTTTTCTTGTATTTGTGTTAATTCGGTCTATTTTGATACTTTTGATTTTCTACACGGACATTCTTTTTAGTACTAATTTTGTATGCTCCCATTCAAAAAAAAAAAAAAAACATGTGATGATGCACCATTATAAGAATACTATCCATAACAATAATAATGATATTTATCGCAAAGCAACGTACAAACATTAATGCACACAAACATGATGAAATATGGCACTAAAGCAATGCACTATAGCTAACTGTGGCATGCAGGATGATATAAACTTGGAAACAGAAGAGACCCTTTGAACACAGATGCATCCGGTATGGTATTGAGGGCTTCAAGGGTGGGGGAGGGAGGGGATTGGTAAGTCCTTGGGCAAGACAGGGATGGTAGGCAAAGTGGGGTTGGGCAGTCCTTGAGGGATTTGGGCAGATGAGGCAACTCAGGCACTGGGAGAGTGGGAACTTCTGTCTTGGGCAAGGCCGGGATAGTTGGCAAAGTAGGCTTAGGAAGTTCTTGTTCTTGAGGGATTTCGGGTAGATGAGGCAACTCGGGCACTGGCAGAGTGGAACTGTGGCTTGGGCAAATCCGGGAAATGAGGCAATGGAGGCAGTTCCACTTTAGGCAGTGTTGTCTCTAAAAGGTGGCGTGC